>JAQGAP010000471.1:0-34243 GCA_034697805.1 Orchesella bifasciata | reverse complement strand
ATATTACCCTTCCTGATTTACCTCACAAACCTCCACCTACTTGGCAATTGACAGTATTTTTGCTTAGGGTTTGAATAGGGTTAGAAAGTAGAAATGAAGAGTGTACATTTCAATAATCCAACATTCATCTAGAAAGGAAGCAAGATGTATCAAACCAATATGAATAAATATACCTAACCAAACTGCAAGTCATGAAGACTGAAAGCTCATAATTTTGTGTCGTTGCTGATCTGAGATGGGGATCCAATGAGTACACATAAATGAAAGAGCAAAAGAAATGTACGTCTACAGATTTACACTAGTGTATATTCTAATAACACACATTTCATATTCAACCAAGCCAAATTCTGCAGGAAATAACTTATGTGGTACTATTGAAAAGGAAAACAGTTGTGTCTTGTAGTGTTAATAAAACTTGTTAATATAGTACGATAAACGTAGGAGCAGAATTTTTTATCATTTTTCATCGTCATCCAAACGGAAATTTTCGACAATTAAGTGGACTATTATTAATTATAACGTTTAGTTGTGCAATATTGGTCCAGTTATTGTATGTAGGTATCTACCAAAAAGGCTATTAAAATAAATATATTTCTACATTAGTTTTCAGCAAGTAAATTACGTTTTGAATGTGAAAACATGTTTCAACTAGAACACAATTTTGAATATTATTGCTATTTTTTGTTCCAATTTATGCTCAACCTTTGCGCAGTTTTAGAGGGATTATTCATTAAAAATTTAATTATTACACACATATAATTTCAGACGAAACTATCCAGTCCCGTTTTATAACCACCAAGGATGGGTTCTTACAAAAATTATGACACTTCTGGCCGTCCTTCTAGCACTGATAGCTACTTCAACAAAGAAACTAATCTGAGTTCCTACTCATCCGTGCCAAATGTGTCAAAAACTTCATATGAAAGTCCATTCAAAGACCTCATGGATAATCCAACCGATTTACGGATCAAAACTAGCGATGGGGTGACTTTGATTGCGCATCGGTGCATTCTAGAAGGTAACCCCATCATAAAATTTATCATATAAAAAAAATTAGAATAAAACTTTTCTTGAACTAAGACCAATTCTACACTTGAATGTTTTCAGCCAAGAGTTCAGTTCTAAGGAAGTTGCTTCAAGTAAAATGCAAAGAAGATTCAATTGGTTCTTACGTTGAAATAAAGGACGTCAACGCGAATACGTTTAGCACTATTTTAACGTGGCTGTATTTCGAAGAGCTGCATTTCAACATAAAAACTGTGGAATCGATGAACCAGGTTCAACTTGCTGCTAAAAAGTATCGACTGGATGATTTGTGTTGTCGTATTAAAGAAGAGAAGCGCTTAATGAGGTAAATGATTGTGATCTTACTTTTAGTTAATATGAACAAAGAACGTTTCTAGTAATTTTATTTTCCTGGTATACTCGGACGCAGCCATCATTCCACTTCTTTTATCTACCGTTTTTTGACATCAGTTTTGCCTCAAGGTCTTTTCTAACCACCGCTTCTACCCGTTCCTCTTGTTCGTTCCAGTTGAAAATCGGAATATTAGTGATTCATAACGTAATTTCCAATTCATGATGATTCAACAATGATCTTTGGTTCTAATGCCATTCTGTCTCCTTTTCCTCCCATTTGTAAGTCAAAAACACTCCAGTAATATTTTATACGCTTGTGTTTTGGAATAAAAGTGGGATTATTTCATTTTAATGACAAAATAGTTGGATACTAGATGGACACTACATAAAATCAGTACATTTGATATTTTAATCCCAAAACCATCATAATGAAAGTAAAATTCAAGTGAGCTCATCGTCAGTTCACATGTCGTTTCAGCATTCATTGGGCAATGGATAATGATATGATAAAACGAGAAGGTACTCCAGGTGTATAAAAGGCTACTATAGATATAAATCAACATCACTCCCACTTTCCTCATCCTCACTTTCTTTGTGAAATTAGGACCACTCTCTCCCATAAAAACGTACATCATTATAACCATTACTGAAAGGGCTGTAAGCAAATGGGGTGGATTTCACCGTAAATGATAGCCCAGGTTCAAGATTAACACGAAAATAATCAGTCACAATTTCATAACTTGTTTCTCTAATTAAATGTCCACACTTTGACCGCAAATGTTTGGGGACGATGTTATAAAATGAGCGACACCGAATTGGAATCACCTAAATACGAGTTGGAAACTGGAAACAGGGCTACTACTCCTTCATAGTTCCATCGTTGGTCTTTTTATGACACACTTTGGATACAAAATGAGGCAAATGAAACAATATCATAATAAATAAACAGAATGCATAGAAGTAAGGACAACGTACTGCATTTATACTCAAATCTGATAATTTATTCACTGACGAAAAGCGATCTGCTTCTCATAATACGCGATGACCTTTTGTGGCCACTTTACATTTGCTTCCTTAGCAGGGACCAGCGTCGATTCGGACTCCCCTGGAAACTTCACCAACATCACAAGCTTTCCTTGGTTATTTGCCACGCCGAGAATCTGTTCAGGCTCCGGTCCAACAACTCCAGAAACGTTAGGCTGCTCTTGCCCATCCACATTCTGAAATAAAGGAGGATGTACAACTCATCATCATCAGTTCTCCCTTCAATTTATAAATGGTAAAGATAAAACACTGGCTCACAACTCACCTCTTCCTCAGAAGAAATCTCTTGTCTTTCCCCAGTTTCTCGAGCTTCCTGTTGCTTCTCTGCGTCTTCAGGCTCCCGTCCAGGATCAATGCCAGACACAGTGGGCTGCTCTTGTTGTCCATCCAGATTCTGAAAAAGAAGAGGATGTGCAGCTTATCATGATCGGTTCTCTCTCTTTATAAATGAATCAAGATAAAGACGAGCTCGCAACTCACCTTTTCCTCAGGAGGATTACCCACTTTCTTTTCACCAGTTTCCTGTTTCTTCGCAGCCTTTTTCTCCATCTGCCGCTGCTCGAAATCATCGATGAGGATCTCCTCGATATTTTCTTTGGGTTCCCACGTATTGTCGGAAGCCGGGTAGCCCTTCCACTTGAGGAAGTACTCAGGCTTCCCCCCGGCTCCGACCCGTTTCTTCAGCACCTGTTCCACTTCGTAAAAACCGGGGTTGAGATTTGAGCTCATCGTCGTAGTTAGGATTGGACTTTTTCTGAAAAACAATGGGAAAATCACAAGGGTTGTGTTAAAGTTTGAACTAATATCAAACTTTTCACTTTGACAAACCACAATCTTTGATGAAATTAACGTTAATTCAGAACTAGGGTGACTTCCAGGTTAATAAATAGTGTTACTCAAAATATCCTAGATTTCCTGCTGACTTGAGTTTTGTTGTGACTTGTTGTGTATACTTTACTGTAATGTCTTTACATGAAACACTATTCCTTCCTCTGTATTCTCCGTTGTGTGAGAAAGAAGCGTGAAGGTGAGTAGTGCTGCTTTGTAAATTCCCACTCTGTGAACAAGAAAAAGTCAAGGTTAACTTGGTACATCGGTTGATTGATATTTTTCAGTAGATAGGTTATTACGTAGCTGAATGTATTCAGCAAGTCATAGTTCTACTCAGTTGTCCGTCTGTCTGTTCGTCCGTCCGCACCCTCCTGGCCACATACGTTTACTGATTTGCACCAAATTTAGCACACAAATAAGGTACTCCCTACGGGCACTCATGGGAAAACTTCCAGCCAGATTGGTCATGTGCTTTAAAAATAATGCGCGCGCAAATACAAAAAGTCGTTCGATTTGGCTGAAGAGGTTTGACATGCTGATTCGAATAGTTACAATGGTTGTGATCAAAATCCACAAATTCGTTGAGTTTTAAGTAATTCGGAAAAATCCAGAGACGTGGGAGACCCAGTGATAGTGGGATTTTTGGATTTTAAAATAGTGAACCATTTTCTACATAGCTTGAATTTGCAAAATCGTCTTCTGATCGGTCTTCATTGTTAAATTGTATACCACATAGAAATAAGGTTCACTATTTTAAGTTAACGGTTGTCAACGACCGAGGATCACATTCATCTCCCATCTCTAGCATTGCAAGACTTTGTCTAGTTGGTATATTACGTCTATGGAAAAATCGCATTGTGCAGATAATTAATGCATCAAATGCATTAAATTATCATAATCGCATTAATGATCATTAGCGCATAAAATGTCGTTCATTAGAGCATTCGGCTACGTTTCTCAGTCCACTTACGTGACTTTATATTTGTCCCAAATAAAAAATGGGTTTGCGTAACTCAGTTCAACTGAGACGTAGGTATTCACTTCCTACCTTTAAATTCGGATACCGTTATGCAAACTGATTAAAAATTGGTGGAAACGCGAGTAATTTTGAGGCTCCTTAAATCCATAGTTTTCAAAGTAGATTTAGACTTTTAGACTAGAGCGACTCAATCAAGCAGACTGTAAATACAGAATGCTTACTGTGTTCACTAAACTTTAATATGAACACGCTGCAACGTTTGCATAGAATGAAATGGAAAGGAAACCTGCATATTTTCTACTACATGTAATTTTCAATGTACCAAAGGATTTTCTTCAGCTCTCTGTGCTTTGTTTATGAGGATTTGTACTTTCAAGTGTATTCCTTTTGGCTAACTATGCACTAGCTGGGAAGATGGGAGGCAGTAGAGCCATTGGCAAATACACCATACGCTCATCAAGTGTGTGTAGTGTGAGTTAGGTTAGTGAGTCGGCTCGCCCCTATTATCACCCTTGTCAAGTTAATGCATTGCTCCAGAGGAAGCACGCATGGTACGCTTTTTCTTTTCACAAGAGTTTACCTCTGAAAATCATCAATCACCATTCCCCATCAAAGAAAAAATTAAGTATGATATGCATAATGAATAATATGCTGAAGTCTGCATTGTACATAAATCCGAACGAAAACTGCCACAGGAAAAGGACAGATTAGTTCATTTATTCCATGCATAAATCCCCATTTGATTACCTTCTCGCTGGAAAGGTTCTGTAGTTTTCCAAGAGGAAGCGCTCAATGTGCACCTATATTTTCGCGATAAAGTATCAGCATAAACGTCTTGAAGTTTTGCAAGGAAGTTCCTCAATGAATACTTTTTTGCACCTACTTACTTGGTATTTGCGATAACATCAAATGCTAATCTTCAAAAGTACAGTACTCATTTGCAATGTACAAATATCCACATCGTTCATGTATATTTTTGATGAATCGGGAATTCGCTTACTCGTATACTCTTTGCTTTTGTTCTTGCTTCATAAAAAAGTGCGCAGGCGTATATACAAAGAGAGATGTGCAAACCACCGAATAACAAACGTACCTAATTATTCAACAACAACAACAACGACCCAACCCAAAACTCGATCCCGAGCAGAATTTTTTTCTTTGTCAGAATTTCGGTTCAAAGTTGAAATTTAATGTTTTAAAATTGAAATGGGTTCAAAAATGGAGGAGCGTGAAGTAAATACACGAGAGGTATAAATAACACTCTTAAGTACTTTCAAGCAACACAATTTAGTTTTATTATCAGATTGGGAAAAGGGCTTGAAATTTTTATTTTTTGACGTTTCTAGGTGGTATTGGGAGCTGAAATCACAGAGTCTTGTAATTTTGTACACAAATGCAGTGCCAAGAACCTGGAGTTACTTCTCACTGCTGGATCTCGAGAAGGGTTCAAAGTGGAAGTTAGTGAGAGCATGGTGCTAAATTTCTACTTCACAATTTCTAAATGTGCCACCCCATGCACCAGTGCAACCACCCATTATGATCTTCACTGTGCCGCTGAAAAGCTTGAGAATGAAGTGGTTGAAGCGTCACCAAAAACGTTTTTAGTAAAACTGGAGAAGTTGGACGGGTGCAAGTGGTTTTGTATGAAGTCTATGGAAAAGGATAAATGAAATTAATAATCTTTTATCACAATTCAAATTCAAGTATGAAGTTTATTTCAAATTGCTCCGAATAAGTCCCCATTGTGATTTTTATTGCAGAAACATTGGCATTTCGATCAAACGAAGAGCTGAATGGAAGAATTGTCAAAGAGGGTCTCGTTTGGATTTCAAACACAAAGACTGAAGACGGTTTGACCAAGGAAGCCCGATTCCAGATATGTGTAACTCCTGTACACATTTACAAGAACAAAACGTCTGCTTTGCTTGCGTCATTGCCAAAGGAAAATTTGGATATGACGAAACTAAGGGAGGATCTTCAGGCGATGAATAATCCTTTCGAGCTTTCCAATTCCTTTTGGGACATTCTAATCAGAACCAAGGATGGCTTTTTGACAGCTCACAAGTTTATGTTGGCAGGTTAAAACATTATTCGATTGTTTAAATTTTTTTAGGGTAAAGCGTATACTAATATTTATTCTTGTTTTTAGCTCGAAGCAAAGTCTTAAGGGAAATGTTGAAGACAACATATATAATGCTGCCAATTATGGAATTTGACTGTCCGACGATGAGAATAATCCTGGATTGGATTTACTCGGGAAAAATTAGCAGCAAGATTGGAAAGGAAGCTGAGCAAGTTGAATTAGCTGCCAAGACGTTTGAGTTATCTGGTTTTATGGAACGATTTCAATTGGAAAAGAAAGTTGCGGAGTTTCGGGTTCACGAACTCATAGAAGAGTAAGTTGTAAAACATTTCATTCAATATTCGTAAAAAAACACAAAAATGGAATGAAAGATAAGTTGATTTTCTTATTCATTACAGAAAACTAAAAGAAAAAACTGACAAGGAACCCAATATTGAGTCCCTTCGAATTGCTGGATTAATTGCAAAAAATCCAATGATGTTTTTCATGCAGTTTTTGTTAATGCCTTTAAAAAATCAGTGAAATATCTTAATTGTTTGACTGACATAAGGCACATACGTAGAAGTCTGACAAATATTAGAACTTCCTGTAAAATTATATTATTGGTTTGTTAAGTAATTTAAATTTAAAAAAACGCCAATGTACTTATTGTAACTTTATGTAGATTAAGTCTGTAACAGTGACCAAATATGCACTGAAATGACACAATACAAAGGAAAGGCAGAATACGTAGAAGCCAATCAAACTTTTTATTTTATGTTTATGACTTCAAGTGTAAAATCTATTATACAATTTTGAATGGACGAACTAATTAACATGTAAGTTTAATATTCAATTATTTTTATTTAAAGGACTTTTGGTAATGGACGAGAGATAAATTGGATCTATGAATCTAAAAAGTTTTTACAAGGAATTCAAATTATCTCACGCTATTTCTGGTATGAAGGCCTTGTGAAAATCAGTTAATATGTTTCATGTTGGAGGGCATGTTCGAAAAACAAGATTCAAACAGATAAAAATCCCAAAGTGTTTAAAATACTCAAAACTATATGTAAAAAAGAGCTATGTTTTACAACTTTACAAAAATCAGCTTTCAATAAATTACCGGAAAATCTTTAGATTTTATGGGCAACATTCTACTTTTATATACATTATTCATACAATTAAATTAATAAGTTGTATGTAGGCTACTGATAAAGAAGAAATCATTTCTTTTCGGTCCCTTTAAACAAAGAGCTGGACGACGATAATGAAAAATGTTTAACACGTTATTTTGTAACATAAAATGTATTTAGTTCAATATTTTTACAAAAATAAAACTTTAAAGATACTCATGTTCATAATCACATAGTCAAATACTGCGTTGTAAATAGCACATTTTGTAAATATTTTTATCTAAGGGTTCCATTCTCTATTTACACAGAGGATTCACTTTTTTATCGAAATATCCTGAAAATTTGCTGTATAAAGTAGCTAGTCACAAGTCATGGCTGAAAATTAACATCGTACATATGATAGAACTTGTCAAATATAGGTTAATGCAGAAAATCTGCAGACGAGCTGCACGCAGCAAAACTGCACTCAAATTCAAGGCAGTAGTTTATCGTCATTTTTCTGCGTTCAAGGTCATCCAGCTTTTTTGTGCATCTCGCTCTGGACTAGAGTGCATTGGCCCGAATGTAGCCAACGGTCTATATACTCATCAGTTTTAGCATAGCTGTTCTTTTTACAGTGAAGCAGCAGCAGGAGGTACAAGAAAGTAGATGTAAATTAAATACAACAAAACTCGTTTTATTGCCCGAGCCCTTTGCAACGACTAGTGATGCAATAAAACTCCATTGGTTCAGAAATCGGAAACATGCCATATTGTTGTTTTCATGAAACATGAGAATCTTGTCAAATGTTACATTTCAACTGGTTATATCACCATTTATGAAAATTAATAGAAACATTTAATTGTGAAAAAGAGGAACGATTCAAATACATTTAACAATTGCTCAAATACCTACTTAAGTATAGTTTGTCAATACATCGTATAGCTAAAATGTCTTCATTTTTGTCGTGTCCTGCCTATAATTCATAGCAACCACCTTACGTGCGGAATTAATGATTTGGAGCAACGGCACTCGACACCGACCTTCTTTTATTGCACAGAATTTGCCGACGAAAATAGTAGCAAAAGTAATAGCATGTGATTTTACAAAATCTTTCCATACAAAAGGCCAAGCATTGTCCGCCAAGGGTCTATCATGACAAGTGCTTCGATGAACAAATTGTAAACTAACATTATTTAGACTATGTAGAAGATCACCTTTTATCTACACGCCTCATAACTGACGGCGTCACTCAAATCAAAACAGCAACAGCCACTCTGCTTGCAGCAGCAAGTTATTACATAATTTAATATATTTTGGTATTATATGGTTATAATGAGCAACACTTGCACTTTGCATTCAGTAATACTGAATCAGTATTCATTAGTATGTAAATTCGAGAAAAGCAAAACTGGTATCTGTGTCAAGTCAAAGTGACAGTTCTGCAAAGGCAGTGGTTTATGTGAGCCTGTTTGCTTTATAAATATTTTTATACTTGCAAAAATTAATGAACTGAAAAGGTTTCTGTTTTTGCGTGATACATGCATAGGTTTTAACCTCAATTAAATGCATTAATTGTCTCCGGCATGTAAACTCGAGCAACTTTTGGTAAGCATGGCCAATCAATAGCAAGACCAGAGGGTGAATGGCTTTTTTAAAGGAGCTTCAATAACTATCGGGAGGGCAGCATTTTCCAACATTGTGGCAACTTGTAAATAAAAATAATAAAAAATTAACATAGCATACTAAAATCAATGTATAAAATGTTATAACAAGCATAGAAGTTAACCAGCACTAGAGAACGCTTTTTCTAACAAAGCCATTTCAGTTTCTGATAACCATTTTCTACCCGACTTCTTTGAAGTTACTAAAGCCTTCTTTTCATGCTTAGCCTGCTTGTCTTTTATTTCGAACCACGGAGTGCTGTCGGCTAATTTTCTCGACTTGCACATCTTTGCACCTGGCCAGTTTCCTAGTACATCTAAAGTTTTCTTTCACGACTTTCCTCTTTCTGTTTGTCCCTGTTGAGTCATCGTAAATCATAGGCAAGTATGAATAATTAAAAATGTAACCCGTCTAAGGAAAAATATTTTTGGCTTTGTTGAGTTATTACTTGTACTGCACGGAATTAATGTCCCATTCGTCATTCTCAAAGTCGTCGGGAACCTTTCCTCGAAGTTCTGCCATTTTTTGGGAATCACAGTAATCCATACAAAACAGGTAATTTACCAAGAGGAAGATCTACACAAGGAACAAATCATTATGTTAATTAATTCGATGATTAGGCAAGCCATATTATATAAAAAGTTTAATGAATGAAGGAAATCTCACCTTTGATTCTTAGAATCAAACTGCATTCATACTTGGAGTACGCCTTAAAATACGGCACAAAAGCTCGAACGGCTTTATCATACATTGCCCAATCTTGTAACTGCAGTTGCCTGATTTTGGTGAGAAGATGTTGACTAGTATCATCGTTAACACAGTCTTCAAATTCAATAGGATGAAGTTTCACCTGGAAGCACCGAAAGTTCAATGAGGATTATTCATGCAGATTTCTAATTTAGGGGCTATTTGCAATTTTTCAGAAATTACCTTTTGATTAATGTTAATGAATTTGATGTATTCTGTTTCTGTAGGTTGTAGAAACAAAATAGCTTTCCTTTATTCTACACAACGGGATGTTCTTCCGGAATGATGGATAAATGTTGGATTCAAAGGAGGGTCAAACCGAACCACCCAGTGAATTTTCTTCGTTACGTCAACTCCTCTTGCCATCACATTTGTACAGCAAAGAACACCTACCACAAGCATAAAAATTGTGTAAATGTTCAACTACTTTGGAACAATTCCAACCACTAGAATAAATTCGATTAGAAGAGCTTACCAGTTGCCAAATTTCGGACCTTCTCAAATACATATATTCTTGCTTTCTCCTTCATTTTTCCGTGAATCGAAAAGATGGAAGGTTAGATGCTTCACGGTGCAACAGTAAATCTTCCAATCTGCCTGGTGAGGCAATAATGATATTTTCCCACTTTGATTAAACTTGTCCATTTCATCTTGAACTGAGGTACCTCCAATGTAAAGGGCACAAGAGTAGGTTGGCAGGCTTCTTAGAAATTGCTCCAATGCCTCACTAATCTGATGTGCCAGTTCACTGCAATGACGACAGCGCCGACCGCAGTCTTTTTCCATTTAGCGTTTCTCCTCTACAAAAATCAATGTTGTTGATGTTGTAAAGTATACAAATAGCCGATAAGAACGTTTT
The DNA here is from genome assembly GCA_034697805.1 of Orchesella bifasciata. Lineage (NCBI taxonomy): Eukaryota > Metazoa > Arthropoda > Collembola > Entomobryomorpha > Orchesellidae > Orchesella > Orchesella bifasciata. The sequence goes on along the minus strand of JAQGAP010000471.1, from coordinate 23,582 downwards.
AATGTTTTCAAATGTGTGACATTATAAATGTAACTGACCAATAAGATCTGAAGCAATGGCACAAGAAAAGCCAACGTTTTACCACTCCAAGTTACAGCTTCTGCTGTGACATCCTTGTAATTCAGCATTTCAGGAATGAAGGCAGCCTACGTAACCAAATCATAACCAGCCCTTAATGTATTTTTCTCATTTGACCGATAATCAAAGGAAATTTAGAATTAGTAATAATGTTTATGCAATAATAGTTTTTACCTGGTCTTTTATTATAGCTTTTGCATTGGGAAATTGGGAAAGTACTGATGACAACATAATGCTCCTGGTTTTTTGAATTGTAGTGAAGCCTTCACTGTGAAGGTCCAGATTTACTAAAACAAATAAAAAACTGCAGCAAGCTGAATATTAAATAAAAATATGATGACTCTTTTAACGATAATATACATCAATTTTTACAGATACTTCGCTTCCTCTACCGCTCTCCAACATCCAACAATCGCCGTTGCTCAACCTCTATTGCATTGACATTGTTTTTTACTTAATTATTTCGTGATGCAAATAAGTAATGTTGTTGTCCCTTTGTTTTTGGCTGGGCTATATTGGGGTTGGCTTCAGGATCAGGATGCAACCTCGTCTGCTATCATTTCATTTTTTGCTGGGTTCACACAACCAGGTTAGACATGTTCATGGAGTTGCCTTTTATATGACAAATCATTGAGGAAGTTATCAACATAAATGAATATAAATAGACTTGTTTATGAATCACCAATATTTGCTTCCAAGCAAAGTTTTCGTAAAAGGAAATGATTTATGCAAAAAAATTTATGAAGTAGTATTGATACCATTTACGCTGTAAATTAAAGGAACGTGGTTTTATTAACATTTGGCACACATAATTATTTCCAATCTCAAACTTTGGAGGTATCGTTCATACAACGTTATATTCATTCATCTGCAACGTTAAGACAGGCGTGGAAATATTATCATGAAATATCATTACGCAGGAAGGTTAATCGAATATAAAGGTAATAAAACTATTATTTTTCTACATCACGTTCCATAAAATCTCTTTATTACTTAGTTTCCCTCTGCCAATATTCGGTTTTCAGTACGTTTGGGTTATATTATTAATAACTATAATAACTTGCAATCTAAAGTTTGTACATAATGCCATTTTACCTAATGCTCTTTATAATCAACACAGCAAATAATACTCTAGCAATCAATGAAGTATAATCCCTTTTACCTAGCTACTTAAATCTACCTAAATTTAACTTTCCATTTGCTTTTTACCCCGTATTTTTATTTAAATATATATAACTTTTATTTAATTGTAGATACTCAATACATAAATTTAGTGTTATCATTTTAATATCCAATCTTCAAAAGATTGTAAAAAAAACTAATAAGCTACTTGGAATTTATTATCGAATTTAAAATATTTCAAACCTACACAGATTTACCAGTTAGGGTTTCCTATTTTTCATGCAATATCAATTGGCTAGCATTGTATCATGAAGTCCCACACAAACAAACATTTGCTAATTCGCAAGGTAAGTTTCTCATTTTTTGCGAAGCTCCACTAGTCATAATCTACCTCTAGTCGTCATTATCAAAAATGTCATTGCAATTTGTATGTAACACTGTAGCAGCGTCTCGTTCTAATGAGCATTAATAATTCAAATTTAGCTAAATTGAAGATAATATATGCTCCGTATAATTATCCGTTGCAAAAAATGCAACCCATGTTTATGGGTTCGAATGCAATATAGCACACCAGCCATCTACCTAAATACATACGATGACTGACTTCGTTTATGCAGTGTCACCCTATACTGTTTTCATAATCACCAATCAATGGGACCTGCAGCTTTGAAAATCATATTTCAGCAACATTTGTGTTTCAAACGGCAAACATTGGGCGTTACCAATTACGATCACTTGGGTTAGTCAAATCAATCTACATTGTTTATTTTAACATGCCCAGGTAATCGCATTATATAGACTAATTGTAATTAATGAAACAGGTTCTTGTTTATTTCAAAGGCGTCGTCCATGAAGTACGTCATGCTAAATTCAGGGATTTTTAGAGGACCCACCACCTCTGTCACGCTTGTGTCACGCTCCGGCAAACCGACCCCACCCCCTGCGGCAAATTATTCAGGAAACGAACGAAGCCGATAAAGATTGTTTCGCGAAACACATGCAGAAAGTATTAAATGATCTGGACATCACTGATGCAGTTATACTAATGACCCTCGTAAGAGATTCAATTGCTATAGGACGGGATGCTATCGTGAAAGAGCTGGGAAATTATTTTGGTCTAGCGAAAATTGCACGTTAGCAAATCTGATAATCTTAAATATATATTATCTTATATAAATTTGTCTAATTAGCCGTCATTTGTAAAGATATATCCTGCTCTGTTTTAATAAATCACATTAGTAATGCTAATGAAAACATGAGAATACATAGGTATCCGAATTCTTGCAATTTGATGAAGAGAACACGCTTAATTAAATGGAGAACTTTAATCTTGAAAACGAACAGTTCTCACGGAACCGCGTCTTTTACGGAAAATCGCATCGATTTATGGATAATTGTGCCCAGTTTTCGACCATTTCATTACGATCTTTCAATCTGTGATTCTACGTGATTGTGATTCTACTACTTTCGATTACGTAGCGGTTGATATCGAACGGTTGGAAAACTTAATCATTTTCGATTGCATCGATTTTCCGTAGGATTGACGAATTAGCCTAACTGATTTTTAAAAATCGTGTTATAAAGTTCCTCAAATCTTCTAACTTGACACAATGGAGAATTTCAAGCTAGGGGAAATTACCTACCGGCTACCTAACAAGTAAATTTTAAAATATGAGATTTCCTAACCTATTCTTCCACAAATTGGGAGAGAAGCACAGAACCAAATTTTGGTAGAAACGAGCTCATGTGTTTATTTGCTTATATTATTATTGCAGTCTATGTTACCGAGAGAGTCCAATTCGAAAGAAGTGGATAGCAGCCTTTTGTCCATAATCAATTTTCCTGCGTTTGCAGTCGACGATCCAAATCTCATTAGGCTAACGAGAAAGACGATAGTGCAGAAATTACATGGTACTTATGGCTTTAAACGGTTTTTAAGGGATGGGTATAACACAGCAAAAGAGGTAAAATATAACGACTTTCTCACCTAGTTCCACGGTTTAACTAAAGTTTTTCGAGCGTTAAAATATATTTTCCACAAGCTGTAGTGCATCTGTTCTAGCTGTTCTGTATAGAAAATCTTTCTGGAGAATGTCACAACCCCACAACGAAGTAAAGGAACCGTTTTGCCAAACAGCAGCGCTTCATTTCAGAGCTGCAATTCTGACAAAAATAGCTCTCAAGTCAGTGTCAAGTCCCATTTGAGAAACCTCAATTACTTTGAAGCACGAAAATGCATCACCACGCGTATAGTAAAGTTGCTGTAAAAATTCATATACAATAACTATCTCGTCGGATTCGGGGGGACTGGTTGTAATTTAAACAACAACACAAGCTGTTAGAATGCAACTTTGAATGAATTACAGTGATTTATAACAGAACTTTTGTGTAGCAAAATGACTTACTTTGAAAGCATTTCTTTCGTTAATTCATCCACGACACATCCTAACCTCGTTATCATTACTATCAAATTTACTACCTTTTGTTTTGGTCGGCCAAAACTTCTCCATGCTTTACTTTCAGATAAATAAATTTTTACCATATCGTGAAGTAAATACCAAGTTAGGATCGGGAGGTTTCGACGGAACACTCCGACTCTTTAGTTTCCCTGAGATGAACCAAATTTACCAATTTTCGTTTGGGCTTGACATTTACGAGGTCAGTTTTCAAGCAGTTCACGCAAAACTGAGTTCAAGTTGGATAAGAAATTTCGTTCTAAGTCAGTTTCGCAATACTAAACCTTTTTGTTGGAATCACTATACTCGACATAGTTCAACGTCAAACCCTATTGTGTTGTGCTCTCATGTAAATATTCATTATTACACTTTTGGGGGTTGAACTAACCTATAAGGTTAACCAATTGGATAGCTGCCTACATACCATTAACAATATCCAACGACGATCCGATGATAGGAATCTTCTCCAAAATGAGATCGTTGGAAGCACAGTTATGACCATCTACAACGGAAAAACTTATCGGTGGATGATATTGAGTTATAGTAGCCAACGTACATTTAAATTAGCATTCGGGATTTACATTTACTCTCTTACCTTGAGATAGTATGTAAATCGGTATTATGCTAAACGCAGATTTCTCCTTGACACCGTTTAAATATATGCCCTAAAGGTGTTTGCTCAAAGTGAAAGTCAGAAACTCTTCTGGTTCATCAGAAGAGTGCTGAAGCGGACACAATTCCACTTCAATGTTTTTGAAAGTGCCAGCCCAGCTATACAGGGTAATGCAGACGAAATGGATTTTAAGATGGGGAGTAGAAATCGCCCGTCGTTGCAGATCCATTTGCTGCGAGGTCTTAAATGGACATCAAACACGATTATTTAAGAACGATGCGTTTGAAAAAAGGTGCTAGTACCTTGGAGTTCAGGTCGATCTTTTTAAAGTTTCTGAGCCACACGTCCCCGTTTCGGACTAAGGAAAAGGGAAATTAAATCACAATCCCAAGAATACGACCCAGAATCGCGATGGAAGTCGACTCAACAGATGCAAACTATGAATACACACATCAAGGAAAACCATTTCAGTAAGTACTTTTGCTAATTGAGTTTGAATCATTGGATTATAATATATTTCTGTGAATTTCTATTTTATCATTGTTTGGTCTGATTAAAGAGGCTCTATAATAGAGCCAAGAGACCCTACATTGAATCTACGTCTAACAATATAAAGTCTTTTACGTCTTGGTTCATTGAGTGGTGGAGCTATAAATATTGGTGTTAGGAATTCTAGTGTGTTAGTTATGTCAAAATGTGAACTATTCCTACTCTTTCCATAGGGAGAGTGGCCAAGCGAAGTCGACGCAGAGATGAGGATAGTAGAGATCGACGAGAACGAGACAGGGAAAGGGAAAGACGCAGGGAACGAGAAAGACGCAGGGAGCGAGAAAGACGCAGAGAAAGTGAGGCAGAGGAATGAGCAAGTCAAACGAGACGGGAAGAAAGTCGACGAGATCACAGAAGAGAAGGTGAAGAAATTGTAAAACTCGCTGGAAGTGAAGTCATATGAACTGTGACCTATGATATCTAACCTAACCTACTCGGCCATCACGTTAGCAGTTTCGGCGTCCTTACGCTTGAAGCGGTGTAACAGATTCGGCTTAAACAATTGAGTTTGAATCATTTTACCAGAAAAAATTTACGTCATAACTTGAATCCTGTTTGCAAACGCTTTTCGGTGGCGTTTTTCTTCCAGCGTCTTATAAAATAAAATCATTACGCGTCAGAAAGCACATAAAATGATTCGAGAGTTTGGATCGAAAACATAAATTGGCTGAAGATCTTTAGTAATTAAAATATTTGTCTTAAAACAACTAACGTGTGCCCTCGGAGATTACTTTAACAAGCTAATTGACACGTCTGATAGATGACCTCTTTCGGTGAAATGACAATAGAGATCATCGGCTCCTCATTATTATGAAATTTTGGATTTATTTTGTAATTTGCATTTTTATCACATTAAATTTACGGAACATTAAGAGTATTGAGTAATATATTATGAAACAAATAATAAGTGGACAACTGTGTACCGCATAGTCTTTTTAGAAATAGCTTGGATACGTCAGTTCTACACAATGCCGGTGATCGTAGAACTGTCGAATCAAGCAAGGTTTAATTCAGCAGCTAACTTCTCCGTTTCCACATCTATCGATATTTTATATTAATAACAATTGTGGTCTCCAGAACCCAGCGCCCTGAGGTCTTCCATGTATTTCCCAGAAGATCTAATGAGCCACCTCCTCGATATAACACGAATAATTTCAGGTGGGAACGCGCGAGGATCTCTTATCGTTTTTCCGAACTCCAACTACTCTCTACTTTTTTGAATGAAATTTAAAAAAAAGTAGAACCTATTCTTTTCTCCAAGTACTAACTCGAAAATAAGTAATTAATTAATAAGAACGTTGCAAATTAATGTAAATAATCAGCTCAAGTAAAATGGTGACCATCAAAATGGTTCATTAAAATGGTTCATATTTCGTTCGATAAAATAAAATTTACCGATGAAGTAACATTTATAACTTTTATGTACCCTATAACTGTATGGGCAGGCAGTTCAATAAATACGTAGATACCCTCTACGCGTGTCCAAGTTGTACGTGAATGGGTACTACATATAAAGTCTCACAAACACAAGACTGATAGGAGGATGAAAAGAATGACGGTTCCAAGTACTTCATCATCCCGTGCAGATGTGGAGGTGCTGAAGGTGAAAAAGTTGAAGAAAAAGAAGAATGCCAGGAACAGGAACCCTCCGGTTCTCTTCCCAATCACGCCACAACCTGAAGTAAAAACGGCTGAGATGGCGAATCAAGCGAGTCCAAAGAGCAAGAAGGCTTTTACACAAAATAATGAGGGTCAAAAGGAGCCAGGCACTGTTGAGATGCAACAAGAAGAAAATGATGAATTGTTGCCGATTTTAAAGCGTGAAGTGGAAGAAGACCGCTTGGGTAACAGATTAAACAGATTCTTTCATCTATGTTGATCTGAGAAAATATTTTAATTGCTGTTGATTTACTTTATATCTTTTATTTAGAGACTGATGATTGATTCAGACCGGATTTATTCTTGGTGAGAGAAATCATTGCTCCAACTTTTCCACGGAAAATGGATCCCTGTTATACAATAGTGTAGTGCGTAAATTATAATTGTTCTTGATGGTTCATTATCAATATTGCAAGTTTTTATGACTATGACTTTGATATGTGTCGGAGTCCAGTTTCACCTTTGATTTAATTTAAAAATTAAAATTAAGACACCAGTCAAAACATTAACCCAACGTTGCTACTGATTACTCATCAGTCGTCGATGTTTTCTCGTCATTGTATTCAAGCGTGTAGCTCGTGATTTCCTCGGTATTACTGTGTTTTGAGGTGAGTGTGATAGTGGAGCTAAAAAACATTTAAAAATTTGGTGTCCGACACAGCACAAAGTTTTTGTTGCCAACGGAATTGTTTAATTGGTGCCACCCTTGTGGCACCAAAGTGAAAGCTTGATAAAGAACATAAAATGAAGGAAGCAACCCTGCCAAGAGTTGATAATATAACGTGGTCTCCTATCGGACCTAACCGTGACTAGCGTGTTAGAGGGGAGGACTTCTTTGTTGAAGGGCAGTTGAAATCCACTTTTCTTATGAAGGCACTTCTCCAGATTTCCAGTGAGAAACTGAGTTCTTAAGTGGTTTCATGGAAATTCTCAGCCAGAGTATTGTGTGAATTTATGCCTGCCCTGCGAGCAATCAGTTTACGTTAGGCTGGGTTAGCAGTACGAGTTAATTCCTGAGGTATCATCAAAGTTTAATCCATGTTTTCGATAGTATTATCCTATACTATCGATGATACTTCGTGAGTTAGAAAGATATAAAATCTTCCAAGGTTCGCAATATGCTGCTGAAACCGCGACAGATTTCCTCGGCTCCTCATGTTGTGTAATATATATTTTGTATTGTAATATGTATTCTTTGTTTTCCGTTTCGACAATCCTAGTTTGTAGAACGTGGAAGCTTGGCATGCTTTCGTTACTCGCGATTTAAAAGATAAGGTAATTGTGCAGGCAGTAGACCCACTGTGGAACTACTGCACAATCATATTAATTTTACCTATAGTATATATTAGAAATTTTTTCCTACCTTCAACTAACTCAGAAAATATATTGACAGTTAAGCGTGATTCGACATAAAAATCGCTAGCCAAAGCTGCCAACAACTCCCTAAAAGTCCTTCGAAACGAGTTGAAGCCGGTGGAGCGATCGTAATTTCACAGAACAACGTAAAAGTAGTTGAAGTGAGTAATGCCCATGTAGAATGCAATGTTTGTGGGTTAATGACCAAAAATCCAGAGAAATTGATTGTATCTGCAATAATATGTGATAATCTCGAACGGTGAATGGAATAATCAATAGCTATTCAAAATGTTTACCTATGGATAAATCCTAACTGATGACTCTTAATATGGCAAGATTAAGAGTCTTGAGAAAAAGCTAAACCAAGGACAAACTGATTACGGAGCTTCATGCGATACGAATCTTAAAAAAGGGCGAAAGACAAGCCGGTTTATATGTAGGAGCTCGGTAAAATGTGGTCTGGAGTGAACAGTTTGGCTCAAATATTTCACGATGACACGACAGAAGGTGGAACTGGAATGTCCTGAGGATCGGAATAATGTGTTGACCGTATTTGAGTCTCCGAGAAGTTGGCACATCAGCAGCTTCTAATTTCAAATATGGTATACCTTGAAACAAAATTTTTCATTGTCGGGGGATTTTGTTTCTAATGTAGCTTAATTGCCATTTCCTGTCATTAATGGTTTTTAGTATATCGTTAAAGTATTCTGTAAGAACTGTGGGAAATATTCTACGAACCGTGCTAAAGTTTCCTTTTACATTGAGATTGTCTCGGTTTATCGGTTTGGATATTTTGATGGCCTCCATAAAGGACTCATAGCTTGCAGAATAATATCGATGATGTGGAACGGGAATGGAAACCAAACTGATTATCCCGAAAAACGGAACTAGAGCCAACGTCTTCCTATGCGAGTAGCACAAGTAGCGACTTGAACAAATTTTCAAAAAAGACGTGAATCGAACACAATGAGTTTCTGGACGATCTTATTGATGACCTCAAGAGAAAAGACGGGTTCGGAAAGCATATAGTCTTGGAACCGGGTACTTGTACCACAATTGTCTAAGCAAATCAGAAAGAACGCGACATGGTATAACATCAATTATTAGAATTCCCGTGTGTTTCTTTAAAAATATAATACTTTGCCGAGAAAACTTTCAAGAAATTCAAGACGAGAAGTTTGCCGTGAACTACGTGGAGCTTATTAAATGGTGGCAGAGGGAAAAATCGAAAATGATCGATATGGCAAGAATCATCGTACAAAAAGAAAACGCCAGAGCTGAGAAGAAAGCAGGCAAAGCTGAGAGGATGGCAGCCAGAAAGGTAGCCAGAGATGCCAAAAAGTCAAAATCAAGTTTAAAAATTAGTTCAATCATTGGAGGCGTCAATCAGCCTGCAATAAACCAAGCTATCATTTATGAAGAACAGGCATTTGGAGCCCAACTACCTGTAAGAGAGAGTCCACGACGACCGTTACCGGAACTAAACCAAGCTATCAATTATGAAGCAGAAGGGGCAATTCAAGCTCAATGGAGTCCACGAGGACCTTTACCGACACTATTGCCAATAAACGAAGCTTCTGGCTTGGAGGTCTGAGGCTGCAGCTCGAAGATCATGAGGGGGACGGAACAGCCGAGCCAAGTGGTAATGGGGGCAAGCGGAGATTGAAGTCGTGATACAGAGCAAGATAATCTTCCCCTACAAAGGGCAACGCAAGCTGCAGCTGGATCAAGTCCTAGTTCCCCTTCAATCAGTTCAGCCCGAAAATCACCTCCTGCACTTGGTACGAAACGACCAAACCCAGTGGTAATGGGGGCAAGCGGAGATTGCAGTTCTTCTGAAATTCATAATCCTGTTGGAAAACCTACACCACAAAAAATCAGAAGCTGGAAAGAAACCCCAAGCAACATGGGATATTCCTTTAGGATTCGTAATATATGTTCACAACCTTCACCGGAAATGCTCTAAACGTAGGTGATACCGGTTATTTTGGAGCTGCACGTTTTTTGCGAAACAAATGTAATTTTTATAAATTATTTTTCCGCAAATTCTTTCAAACCAGGAACCGTCACTCTTAGGAAGTAGTACTAAAAAAGTACGGAGTTGCTCATCCCAAAGCTGCGCTGTTAACGCTTTGTTCGCGAGATGTAAGAGAAGATATATCGATGAGGTAATCATATATTTATAATTTTTGTGCAACTGTATAGGTAGGCTACTCAATAAATACGTAGATAGCTTTTTTTACTATTTTAGTTTTTTACTAAATAAATATTTATCTGCTTTTATTGGCCAAACTGTTGGAAGTTAATAAAAAATTAAGATCGGTTTCTGTGTATAGAGTTGTGATTAGAAACGACATTTTGGCTACAGTTCTTATCACGTGAATAAATATTATATTTTTTAAATTGGCTCACTATTTCTCATAGGAAGTAATGCAAGAGCAGGTGTATGTTTTTGATAGATTGCCAGCCAGAATACAAACAAAAGTTCGAAAGTCAAATAAAGTTCAGGCTATAATAATTGTCATCTCTGCGTCGTAAAAGTGTCTGAAAAATTGTTGCGCACAGTGCAAACTTTCTTTTGTGACAACGAAAATTAGACATAGGGTTTTAGCAATTTAAGAACTACAAAATAGTCCAGCCAATACTTTTTCATACATTACATTGATATTTTCCGGTAGGTCAGTTTTGTCATTACGTTTTAAAGTTTTAAATCCTGAACTAAAAGAGTGTAAAGATACATTTCGATAAAACCTATTGCAGGTTTCTGTTTAGTTGTTGAACAATAATTACATTAAAATTTATTAGGCTGCTTTGACTAACTACTTCATCAAATTGAATTGAGTTTACTTGATCACTGAGAATTTAAAATGGGCTGAAGCCTTACATTTTTGGAAGGAAGGAAAACTGACGCTATCAGAAAACTGCATCGACCATTCTGTCAAATCAAACTGTTGTGTTTTCACTGACAACTTATTGTTAGCTTCATACATATGCTAATATGTCAAAGTAAACTTAAAACTAAATATGGGTTTAGGTTTCAATAATTACAAATGCCATTATATGTATGTTTATTTTGCAACAATAACTCTAACTAGGATTGTAGGTTACAATGCAGGATATATGCGCTGTTAGTTTCGCAACAATAGGTATGCTACAGTATTGAATGCCGGACTCTAATTTTCTTGTACTTTCAACATGTACAATGCAGAAGTCGTAAATGTGTCGTGTGGGATATGCATGATACAATGTGGCGCTAGCATTGTATTCTGTAATCGCGATCAATACAAGATTGCGTTGCAGAATAGCAAACGTGATATATGGTTCGTGTTGGAGGTTTACAGCAGCGAAGTAATTTATGCTTTACTTAACTAAAATTATCTATCAACAAAACTAGTTTATATCATAACCTATGCGAAATTTTATCTATGGTTTATCATGGATGTCATTTAACCCAAACGAAAACTAATTTTATGTAACATTGTCAAATTTAAAATTTGAACAAAAATTGCACAAAGGCTAACTTACTAATTAATGGACCTCATTGTAAATGTATGCAAAATTTTGAAATACTAAATTATCTTAACTTAACCTAAACTATATTTAATAAACCTGTTTCCAGTTAACTAAGGATGTTCCGTCGGACGTTGAGTTGAGTTGAATGGGGATCATTGAAAATAAAAGCCAGTGGAAGTGAAAGCAAAACGATGAGTAGCAGCTGGATGTAAAGTCATTGGAACAATTGCCATAAATATAGCAAAATCTGTGAAAGACAAAAAACAGTTGAATAAGCTGCGGAATATGTGGGTTATTTAAATTAAAGAGTAAATGAGTACTCTCCGAATTGGCAATAAGCCAGAAATCATTAATTAAAATCTGCATCAAACAAAGCAAACGGAGTTATGACAAGGAAACAAATCAATTATATGTATTTATGTCATTTTATGTGAGGGAAGATAAAAGTGTAAAATATCGATGGAAAAGCAAACCTCATCGTATATGTGTAGGTCAATATGTGATCTCTAAAGTAAAGTAAGGGGTAATGATGTTGTGAGCAAAATTTGATTGGTAAAACAGAGTCGCGTAGTTGGAAGCTGATAGAGGTGGGATGGGGGTAATATGAGCAAAAATTGTTTCGTATACCTGAAATATGGTTCATTTAGCAGTTGCGTCATCATGGCTTTTAAGGCTTCCAAAGTTGAGAGGATGTTGGATGTCACATCAGAACAAACTAAAAACCATAAAATATTGGAGATTTCATGAATGTTTGGTAATACGACAGAACCTTGTTCAACATTGATGGATAAAACGATTCTTGATTGGTATGTGCGTATACAGAAAAATGCGGAAACTATATATAACACTTAAGTTTATGGCATGCATTACATTTAAATAAAAAATGAGAGCAATACCTAAGTTTTTAAATTGTTTTCCAATTAATGCCATCAGCAGTTTTGCGGTAACGGAGATTTGAAAACTTTAGTTAACACTGTGTTAACGAAGACCAAATACTGAAAGGGAAGCAAAAAAGTCTATAAACATATTTTATAACATGCAGAATGGGATGTTTAATACATTTTTTATTTCAATAAATTTTAAACATTATTCTCCCCTTGAAAACAATCGAAGTACATTGATACACTGTCTTTAAACTAACGGGTTTTGGAACAGTTATGCTTGATTCTACTCATATTTAATAAAGCCTCTGAAAACTCCTGCCTTCAAATGCAGAAAGAGGGGCTATCGTACATAACTTGGCTAAATAAAACTTATATGGTTTCGTAGTTTACTGACTTCATGTACCCTGAAGTAAATTGAAAACTTGATTGCAACAAATCTTTTGTGCTTTTAAAAGCAGAGAAACTTTTTTTTTCACAATTCATTTGGAATTTTCACAGTGTCATTAAGTATCAACGTTATCTCACGAAAAAGGAATTTTTACAAGTTCCACAAATATGATTTTCATAATCCCATCATTTCTAACTTCAGTAGAGAGATTCCAGCCAACATATGAAAGTCGATTGCCATGTACATTTTAGATCGAACAAAATGTTCGGTAAGATTGAAGGCCTAACTGAATTAGGCATGTAAAACCGGGTTATCGACCGGGGCAACTTGATACGTTAGCAAGAGGGGCAATTTAATACTTTTTGGGCTCCAGGTAAAGGGACGGCATTTTCTCTGTCGTTTCTTAACAGATTTGGCTGAAATTTTGCACAGTCAATCTTAAGAAGACTCCCAAGGGCGAAATCAAGGGTTCCTGGAAATTCGAAAAACAAGCGCGAAAATACAAAAACAAAAAATCGCTCAAATTTTCTAAACAAAATACATTATTTTTGTGAAAAACTTTAATACGTTAAAAGACTCGTATAAGCGCCTACGAAATCACATAGAATCCCACAATTTAACAAAGTTGTCAATTTTTAACAATTTTATGTCATTTTGCAGATTTTGAATTTTCGCGCTCGTTTTTTCGAATTTCCTGAATCCCTTGATTTCGCCCCTTGAGAATGCTTTGAAGTATATGTGTACAAATTATTAGGTCAATCGGACCATAAACCTAGGAGAAAACGACTTCCCTTCCAGTATAGAAGTCTATTCTCCTTTTGCCCCTATCGCAAATGTATCAACTTGCCCCAACTTTTCACCCCAATTAATATGGCCTACTTAATACGGTCTTTAATATTAGCAACAGTTTGGGATAAAAGAAAATGTGCATGGCAATCGACTTTCATATGTTGGCTGGAATCTCTCAGTATTATATTTATACGAAGCACATCACTGTTAGCCAAGTAATATTCCAAATATTATAAAAGACTGCAAAATGACTAACCTTAAATTCATAACCGTCTAACGCTCAGCCGAGTTAATTTCCTTGCTGTCGAGGTTTTTGGACTTTTGAGTGGAGCATAACGCAAAATACGTAATACTTTGCAACAGTATTCTGTCTCTTCCTGAACTCCGCCTTGCTGTACGTTTTTGAACTGCTGGGAAACAAGAAAAATAGGAATATGAGCAATGTTGAGGGCAATGATGATATCATCCTTGACTTCACTTTCAACTTACGTGATTTAAGTCAGACCTAAGCGTGCGATACACTAATTTTGTTCAGGATAACTTACGTATATATTTATTATAGGTATATGTATGTATAACTCAATTGGGAAACGAAGAAAAATACCACTGTGTGAATCATTATTTCGTAACAACTGCACTGAAACCCAGCTGCAAACCTTTTCTACTTTGTATCCAGACACTGAAAGTCTGTGTCGAGGATGAAGCATTCGTTTTGTAGTACTCAGCTATAAAGTATGCGTATTCTATATATGAACGGCAAAACAGTTTTATATAAAATATATCAAGCATCGGTTTTAAAATGCAGAATCAACCAAATAGGCATGCTAATGAGAGTAAACAATATCGCAGCGTATAACATTCTTTCTGCATGTATCTAATGCTTACCAACCTCCAAAAGCAAATACTGATTTCTAACTTAAAGTATACCAATCAAATTAATTAGGCATCATTTTGAGTTTTACAAAATAACCCGAAATCGATTTTCATCGCAGTGTACATTCTCATTTTTACGTTTCATATAAAGAAAAAATTAAGAAGAGAACCAAAAGCAAATGCATACATCCAATATAATATTGGAATGTTTTTGAAAACAACAAATGCAGAAATTTTGAATTTATGAGCTGATGAACACATATTATTGTTATGTGTTGAAAACCATATGATACTTAAAATCGTTAAAATTAAGACACACTAATCTTTACTAACACAAACTATTATGCATGTTATATGCTACCTTTTTATTACGAGAGTGAAACAAATGCTGGCTTACCCGTGTAAAAACAAATGTGATAACATATGGAGTTCAATTATACTGAAAAAGTATAATTAAAAGTAAGATCTTACCAATATTTTGTATCGCTCCAATATCGTCAATCGTCGAGTTTTATCTTTGGATTTTCACTGCGTTATTTTGCACTTAATAATGCGATTTTAGTAAACTTTAAAACAGTCGTATTTTTTAAGGCTTAAATTTGGAACAATTATAGTTCACGACACAAAACAATAAACAAAAATTACAGTACCCAAGTTCACTTCTGCTGTTCGAATAGCTTTGTAAATTTTAAATTTTCACAATTTGCAGGTTAATGATATTCCTTTCCGACTAGCGTTACTGCAGAATCAAAACAAATCACTGATGTTAATTTAATTATTACGCAAATTTAGATCTGTAAGACGGAGTGTACATAATAGACGATAACTTCATACACGAAAAAACTCCAACGGCTTTAAACATTATCTGGGACGGTATGGGAGAATTATTTTCTTCTCACCACTCACCATACCGTCCCCAGCTCAAGTGACGATGAACTACTTTTTCATTCGCATGGTCTCCCCACTCTGCTCTGGTTTTTTCCAGTAGCATGTACGTACGCATTAATATCACAAAGAAGCGTTGGGTTTCTGCCTACAGGGAGCAACGTTAAAACAAGGGCGTTGTCGCATCAATGCTTGTGGTTGGAGGAGAACGTCCAAACGTGATCTCCTCATCTCATATTTCCTTCCACTTTACTCTGGTTTGGTTTTTGGCTGAAGCATGCGTTCACATGGAAAGAAACCTATGGTTTTTGATCGTGCAGTAGGAATAATGTGTGCACACTAACTTTTCATAAAATTTAGAGCAGGCTTTTTTGGATATTTCACACTATGTTTACTGAACTGTTAGAAAATGTAAAATGCATGTATAAAAAAGCATCGTCGCCAAACCAGATGGCTCTTTCGGCACGGCAGTTCTTGTGCTTTGTGCATATCACTTTGTACTCTAAATGTATCTATCTGTGCTGTCATGGGTTAACTTTATAGCACTAGAACTTTCATCAAGAAGTTGAAAATAGTCATAGTTAATTAACAGTTGACAATATTTCCGTAGAAATGTTGAGGATGATTCAGATGGATGTCGCAGTGCAGTGACAAATACTGGGTTTTAGCGTAGAATCTATTTCAAATACCCGGATTGGAGTTAAATCGGTTCACTAACAAACTGAATATAAAAGGCTTGTTGTGGAGGCAGACATGCAGGTCACTAACATCTCATGCTTCAATTTCGCACTTTTATTGTATTTAATTAGTTATAGCTCACGCTGCCGATTGAGTGAGCAAAGATGATATTCAAAGCTTAAAATCATCATATTCATTCACGTTTTCGCAGCTTACTCAGCTACCGTAAGGAATATTCTGGTACCGAGACTATACATTCTTGTCAAACTGGTGTATGGATTTGTGTGTGTGTATACTGAATATAAGTAGCATCTGTATTGAGCGTACATCAAAAAAGTGCAATGTCACACTTTTTCGGTTGAAAAAAATATTGTTCAATCAAATGCAAATTGTGGAGACAATTACATCAACTTATCACGTTTCTTCCCATATTTACAACTTGACAATCAACAGCTCTTGTTCTAACAAAATGCATGATACGTGTTTCCATTCCATTTTTGACATCTTTTCATTTTGTTTTTTTATGTAGGCATTCCTCAAATCTGCAGTATAGTATTGTTATTTCACTTCTCAAGTCTGAACAACTTTTGCGAGATTGTAACACAACCACTGTCGCTTTTATGATACAATACAAGACTTTCCTTTATCATCTTTCACACAAGCAAGTTAACTCACGAAGATGTATTCTCTCAACTGCACTTCTCCCAATGTTTGTTGATGTGGATGTTTTTGAGGACGGTCTTAGTGAATATGCTGATACTTTATTGCAAAAATATTAAAGTACAACGAGTGCTTCCTGTTGAACAAAAATAAAACTCCACGACTGGATGGTTTATGGAGAGAATACATTGGTTTGCGTACATGAGATCACAAACATCCACTACTGTACTGGATAAGCTAATTTGTCGTTTGCCAGTGCAAGTTCTGTATCTCATATTCCAAGCTGGTGTTCTCAAAGAGTTACCTTTGTTGGTGTTCGGATTCATGTGAAATACAGACGCAGACTCAAGCATAATATGCATATCAAAAAATCACAAAAGTAATAGTACCATTCCAAATAAACTCGTTGTGGTTGCTGGTTCCTAGGCTTTTTGCTGCTGCTTTTTTGTCTTAATCATCATCAACACCACTACATCCCAGCTTTATTTTTTTCCCATTTTTCATTGATGATTATATTTATGAGGTTGAAATATGGAAATGTGTCCAAAGCATACTTCGTTTTATCCCAATTTTCATACAAGATCGTTAAGTCTCATGAAGGGTAAAGGTAAATGCTACCAAAAGTGGGAGGGCTTATACACTTTCGAAATATTGTAATTTTTTGCTGAATGTTTGCATTTATTATATTTGCTGAAATTCTACCTAAATAACCATTGTGATGGTAATGTGAATTCGTGCTTCATGCAAGTGTTTTATGTAACTAGTCAGTGAAGGCTACATTATTAATTTGTAGTTGTGCTAAGGCACACTCAAATGTCTTTAACTGAGGAATCCTATGCATTGTCAATACAGGATGTAGTTTAGTTGTTAACATGCAGCTAGCTCATATTTACACACCACTTAAAGCAAAATGAAACAATTATTACTATTTTACTTTTATTCGTTGTATCCAACATTAACTTGCCCAAAAATGTCCACCATGGATTTGATTTGAATTTAAAATCCACGCTTGTCAGATGACATAAAATTTTGTAAAATGTCGACCGTTGGTTCAATTTCATTGGCATCTTTTGTTCCATCTCTTGCAGTTTACTTAAACGTAGTAGCAACAGTTTGTACAGGAGCTGTGACAACTGCAAGCGAGGACTCAAATTCAATTGAATATTTTACAATATTATATGGCCTGAATGAAACCTTTTGTCGTAAGCTACCAATCACGGTTTCGCAACGAATAATCTTGTCCAATAATTATAACAGGGATTTTAAACGAGCACATATACTTCGAAATAAACATTTACCGCCTTGGACTTTACTAGTCATCCCTGCTACTTTGCTTAAACTCAATGGTATGCAATTGTTTGACGGGGGGTTTACTTTTCAGCCGAGTGCAATTCGGATTATAACGATGCCCTGTCAATCTCTCAGTTCCTCGTGCTTGGAATTGGTTCATTGGTTTCTTAATGTACGAATCGAGGCATCCATAGTTCTCACGTTTCCAAATTTTCCTACTTCAAAGAAACAATTTGTAATCCTACCAAAAAATCTTGGAAGTGCAACGTATTCAAAGGAAACGTTTTCATCCGTTTGGTCCCAAGGCTTATTTACAACCCCGTTGGAATTCAATAAGCAAAATCTTTGGTCCCAAAACGGGGATAAATTCACCGCCTTTATTTTTCCCGGAGTGTTGTCATTGTTCAAGGAGTATGGAAATACATTTCGAGACTGTGCAAAAGCAGTAAGAAACGCAAGGTATCGGATTTCACCATATTGCAACTACGACATTATGACAACTTTGTATCTTGAAAAAATTCACAACGTAACGGCCAACCTTTTAAACGGTCACACAATAAGTAGAGAAGAATATAATAGGGTACTCAAACAATCCCCACAATTCGCAACTCAAACAAGGTTACTCCCAATCACTCCAAAAGATACACATCAGCTATCTTTTTCTGGCATTCATTCAGAGGAAGTGCTCTATTGCAACAGAGGGTTTGAAGATTTAAATGGCCGTTTAACTCTGGATTTTTCGGTTTGGACAAGCCCATTTTCTTTCAGTCTTTGGATTGCTTCATTAGCAATTATTTATATCGGCTGTTTGTTTTATGCTGGAAGGAACGAATTTGTACACAGCATTCTGTCATTTTTTATTCTGATTGGCGGGCAAGGCATTCCACTTAACACTCAAAATGGGCATTTAAAATTTTTCATTTTTCTAGAATTTTTTACCATGTTTATGACAAATCTGTGGGGCAATGAGATAACTAGCTTGATTGTTGTGCCATCGACTTTACCACAAATGGAAACGTTGAAGGAATTTTTTGACGGCGGGTATAAAATTCTGCACCAATATTCCAAAATCAGTCCATATACCAGGTACGCTGTGGATTTGAATATAAGCGGAGTTGATATGCGAACTGACTTGTTCAAAATATTCGGGAGAGAAAACGACTCGTTTAATATACCCAGCATGTCTCAAAACAGGCTTGGAATTACGACCCCGAGTAAAGATACAATTCTTGCAAAATATATGAATATGGTTAATGCTCAGGGAACCGGTAAATGTACTCGAAAAATGGAGTGGGTAGTTTTGAAACAGAAATTGTTGCCAACCCCTCTCACCCGTAATATTCGGGCTTTTAACAGACGTTGGCTCATAACTAGTATTTGGAGAATGCATTCCAGTGGACTAGTTTACAGTTGGGAGTCAATGTTTCAATTATTGTGTCTCAGAAAATATCAGCGAATACCTACTGATGACGCCGGACCTGGATTGATTGTTTGGGGTAAAATGCTACCGATAGCAATTACTTGGGCATTTATCTGTACGCTTGGAATAGTGTCATTGTTTGCTGAATGTTGTTACTTCTTCTTTGAGCAAAAATATATGTTAGAAACAAACAAAAAGTAATGCCAATATTTAGACAATCAGCATTCAACAGCAAAGTGTCAACTACAATTGTCTGTAAAACGACCTCCATAGTATGATTGTAGCGCTACTTTGTGTACCAGTGGCGGAACGAAAGGCCCAGGTGCCGGGGTGCAAGCCAAGGTATAAAGGCCCCTGGGTGCTTTAGATTGATAATTTTTATTCATTCCTTAGAATAAATATAATGCACTTTGTCGTAAAATGATGCATTTTGTATCACAGGCCTTTTTGGGTGTCAATTTTTTTGTCATCATATTTAGACCAAAATTAGTTTTCTAGCATAAAATATTGTAAGGAAGACGATGGCACTGCTTAAAGTTTAAAAAAGTGCACTCAAAAGTAGCTGGGGGTCGTTTGTATCCCAAGGACCAACGTTTTAGGGCCAAAACGGGCTATTTGCAGTTATACAAGATTTCTGCACAGTTACGCCCCTTAGCTATTTCCACACTAGTAAAATACAGTTCTTTACCGTCCTAACGGCACCCTCAGCTAAGCGGTATGTATGAGGAGGCCGATGCTATCACAGCTGGAAGTCTAAAAAATGTCTTTCTTGCTTTAAATCGGTATCCATTTTGGCATTAAATTTTTCTGGAATTCCTCCCATTTTGTTTGTAGTATGTTATATTAAGGATAACTGACCATTATTTTACGAAACCACACCCAATTTTCCGTTTTCTGTTTTGCCAAAGTTTCACTGCTAGTGATTTTTCCTATTTTCTTTAACTTCCGGCTGCGATAGCGTTGGCCTCCTCATAGACACTGCTTAGCTGAGGGCGCCGTTAGGACGCTAAAGGACTTCATTTTACTAGTGTGAAAATAGATAAGGGGCGTAACTGTGCAGAAATCTTGTAGAAGTGCAAATAGCCCGTTTTGGCCCGAAAACGTTGGTCCTTTGGACACAAACGACCCCCAGCTTTTTGTGAGTGCCCTTTTTTAAACTTTAAGCAGTGCCATCGTCTTTCTTACAATATTTTATGCTAGAAAACTAATTTTGGTCTAAATATGATAACAAAAAAATTGACACCCAAAAAGGCCTGTGATACAAAATGCATCATTTTACGACAAAGTGTAATGTCACAAATATGAAAGTTCTTATGCAAGATGCTTGAAGGGGATTTACTGTTCTTGTATTTATTAACTAGCGGTTCCAATTCAGTTTAACACTTGAAGTTTACTTAAGACTATCATAGACTACTTAATTATTATTCCAACTGACTATTGCTCGTCAGGATTACGGAGACTAACTTTGGCTACTTAATTCCAACTGACCATTACGCGTCAGGATTACGGCAACAGCTAACTTCTAACTAAAGACTAACTGATGACTGATTAATTACTGACAAAAGACTGAACTCTTG
Source organism: Orchesella bifasciata (assembly GCA_034697805.1). NCBI lineage: Eukaryota > Metazoa > Arthropoda > Collembola > Entomobryomorpha > Orchesellidae > Orchesella > Orchesella bifasciata. The sequence continues at coordinate 2,792 of JAQGAP010000471.1, read as the reverse complement.
ATTTACGACTAAAAACTAAAGTAAGACTGACTGAATACTGACAAAAGACTGAACTATCTGACAATGAGAAGAGCGTTTTATATAACATAAGACGCGCGTGACAACTTGATCATTATCACGCATACATCTATTCATACATCATTCATGAATCAACTCATCATCTCCTCATGACTTATGACTAACGGAAGACTAAACGTTTCATTATGACTAACTTATTATCTTAAACCTAAGCATGCTTGAGTCACCGAGCATACGCCTATAACTACACGTAGGCATATTCTAAAATACGTTCTGACAATTACGTTACAATAAAGAAATTAAAAAATTAAAGACGTCTGAAACGCTGAATTTGAACTGCCTATCTAGTGGTTCTGTAAATATTTTGGCAAATTTTGTCAAATGAAAAAATCCAAAAACCATATAAATACGCTTTTACAAGATTTATTACATTTTAATTTTCACTTAAGTTTAAATAGGTCAAAAACGTCAACATCTATTTGAAACTCAATTTTTTAAATAGTGGAATTATATTTTTAGACACACTTTATTCATGTCATAAAGTAATATTTTATGCACGTAATCTACAAGAAAAGTTGCAAAACTTTGCCAGGTTGTCTCAACGTCTACATTTTGAAACTATGGAGAAAAGTACGTTGAATTAAGCAATTAAATACGTGAAATTATTTTCGTGCAACAGAGAGATTAATCTTGTTAAATCTAAAAAGCTCAAATTTTAAAGATATATATCGTTATATTATTTTCAAAATTGCTGTCCTGTATTGAAACAAGAAAAAGTCTAACTGCATCTGAACGACGTATAGAAAAAATAATTTTTAGTCTGTTACCTTATAAGGGAATTTGTAAAAACAAAATTGCACCTTCAGTGGCTTAAAAATACAAATTAAATATAAGAGAGGTAGTCAAACATTGAGACTTGAGAAGCCGTAGCGAGCTGAATATATTCAGACATACTACAGAAACCCCGTGAAACTTTTGAATTCTAATGCAAATTAAATGTTGGCTAAACTGATCTTAAGCAATTCAAAATGTATCTGAAAATATGATTCCGGTATTAAAAAAGATTGAACACCATCGATATCCTAAGTTAGTTTTCAATCCTCAATAGGAATACTCCAAAAATTCTTTGTTGTGAAATTATACTACACCGGTTGTTTTTCCAAAGCTCAAACTTGGAAAGAATCCCTCTGTTATAACGACTGTAACTGGTCATGTCAATAATGAACGAAACTTATTGCCAGGTTGGTAATTTATTCGCGTAATTCACATTGGATCATCAGCTATAACAACGCTTATCATAACAATTTTCAATAGAGAGCTGCTCAGAAGCGATGTAAAATGAAGTAACACTGAAATTAAAACCAAACTGAACCGTTATTGTTTTTAAGCCAAACGTTAACCCAACCACCTTTAATGAAGTCACATTCCTCAAAACTATGAATATATTAAGGAAGAAGGAACTCAAATAACTGAGAAATAGCTAATGAAAAGTAATAATTAGGTATTTATTATTATTTCTTTGATTCATAAAATCCTTCTTCTTTTCGGCCCCGACCCCAAGGGCCCCTTAGGAAGCCTCGGGCCCATGTGCCGGGGGTGCGATGCACCCCCGGCACCCCCTACTTTTCCGCCACTGTTGTGTACTAATAATAAATACGGATAACTTAAGCGTTTTGTTCTAGTGTGCTTATTGTATTATAAGGAAGCAGCATGTAGCAACAAACTCCAGTTTTGCTCCAAAGGTAATAATATAACATTCATAACATGAGTTTATGAAGCCTTTTAATCTCTTGGCCAATGGCGTTTTTAAACAGTATTGCCGTGGTAGTAAACTACACAAGACTTCCTAGGTTTTAGATTACGTTTCTTATTAAAGCTTAATTATTGCCCCGTAATCAAAGGAACCTGACAGCTAACTTTATTGCAAACAAAAATTTGTGTTTATGATGTAAAGCTATACTTTTTATCGTATACTAAGGTAATAAATACAGTTGGAAACTATATTTATCGGAGTTGTTAAAATATATTTAGAGTGGGAAACTTTCCAATTGCATAGTCTAGTGGTTGAGTTGCAAATTCTATTTTAAAGTGAGTTAAATGGTACCTGCATGTAATATCCTGACACTGAATACTTGTTAGTCTAGTAATTTCGTTAATGAACAGAAAAGTATACATTTAAATCCGGAAAGGTGAGTCAGGGCCACGCAATTTGTAGACAAATAAAAGTTATAGCATTAGCTGTACTGCCTCATCCCACCCCAGGATTAGCAGGGAATTTTGAATGAGCGTGTTGGTAAGTTAGGTAATGCTTCTAACATTACCTAACCTCCCAACACACACATTTAGAATTCGCTCATCATCATGGGGTGGGATGAGGCAGTACAGCTAATGCTATAACTTGTATTTGCCTGCAAGTTGCGTGGCCCTGCGGTAAGTGCATTGTTTGTGTGAAAGAATAGTCATATTCCCGTCTGGTTGTGGTTTTAAATTTGTTGTTCACATTACACTACGTTAAATTAGAATAAAAATATGTGGAAAGCACACTTTTGGAATAATTGTTGGTTCAAATGGCATTTCAAGTAAAACAATACTTCTGCCTTGTGAGGGTTTTATTATATTTATTTTGTCAGCATCTAATATCATTGGCGAACAAAGATGATGAGAATTGAAACATTTTAAACCTCAGAAAATGGATTCATATTAAAACTCTATTTAATATATTACCAGGTTTATGATCATAACGATTCTTCTATGCCCTGTCAAATCTGGCCTAA
>JAQGAP010000470.1:0-34295 GCA_034697805.1 Orchesella bifasciata | reverse complement strand
GATTGGGATTACGGATTGTAATCCGCAATCCCAATCCCACAATCCGATTACCATAATCCGGGATTGTCCAGCCTCTGTGTGGCTAGTATATGATGAGAAAGGTTTTTTTTGTGTTCTTTTTGTTTATCTGTAAATTGGCGTTTTTTGCAATTCATATATATATATATATATCATTAATTCCCTGACGAAAATGATGATTTGCCGTGAGAATCCCGCAACCATTAAAAGTTAAAGCTTGTAAAGATGTAAAATGAGGAAAGAGAAATTAGTTTGCATGGTTTTTCAAAACACTTGCCTTGTCTGTTTGGGTCCATTGGTCCCGGCATCATAGGTTGACCAGGAGGCTAAAATAATGGCAAAATCAATATTATTCCCTGTGACACGGGTCATAATTTTATCAAATATTTTAAAGCAAGAGTCAGCTTACTCCATTGAAATCGCTACCCATTTGAGGTAATCTTACACCTGGTCTGGAATTTAAAACATTTTTATTATACACAAACCATCCTGATATTTACAAATTTAAATAGGAATAACAACAAATGAATACAAGATTATGGCAAAGATAGGAAGGCTATGTTACACCCTGAGAGAAGTTCGCCAGCGTTATTGCTTTTCTCTTTACTTCTGTGACGTTTGAATGATAATTTACATATGACTAGCTAATCTTTAGTTCCATAAGTAAAATTGGTAGAGCCAAACTAAACAAGTTTAGACTGGACAGTACCTGTTCATGGCAAAAGAAGGTCTAGAATGTCAGTCATTATTCCTCATCCATTTCTTCGGAAAACCCGTGAACGAAACCTTGTTGCTGACAACATGTTTCGGAATGGCGACTTTGACTATTTGGGAAGTGGACGAGGATGCTTAAAAACTTACTCTAATCATTGATTGAAACTTACTTAATTTAAGTCACGACTAATTCTTATGAATTTTCCTATCTTTGCAATAATTTTAATATTAATTACTATTATTCTTATTTATATTTGTACATGTAGTGTTAAATCATGTACTGTGATATTTGTTGTTTTTAGAACTTAATTAGAATTGTTAAGTTGACGAAATAAAATCAGTTTTTAAATGAATCTTACCTGGGGCCACCTGGGGGATATCTGGGACCCATAAACGGCTGTAATTTTTAAAAGCAAAAAATGTGGTTAGGTAAAAATCAAAGAGAGGTTGACAACACACAGAGGTATCGGCTAAAATTAGCTTTACTTGATTTGATAACATCTGAGGAGGAGGTGGTTGGGAATGTGGGGATGGCTGAGATGATGGATGATTCGGTGGCGATGGTCTCATGGTAGAATTCTTAACACACAAGATACGAATGAGTTTGTTGGACACAGAACATAAAACACAGATTAAGCGAGTGGTGACAAAAATACAGACTTACAGGAAAAAATCCTGGACCCATTGGTCCACCAGGCCCCATCCCATCACTTGGTGGCATCTGACCCATCGGGCTTGGTGCTGGGCCGGAGTTCTGCTTGAAGTCATAAACCAATATAGTTAATTCCTTGAATCAACATGGCTTATGCATAGTTGTAATTAACATTTTCACTATGTGAACTTACGTGTGCAATGCCATTTACGCCGTACCCTGAATTTACAAAACCCTGAAAACATTTCAACACAACAAATTTGTCACATTCTGCTCAACAAGATTTAGATATGGAAGAAATCATGAAAACGAAGTGGTAGTTTTGAGCGAGGTACATTCCAAGCATCCGTTTAAACTTTAAATGAAAAGTCCTTTGACAAGGGATTCACAGAGATCTGTTATTGAATTCCATACTACACAGAACTCATTGAGATGAATTTGATTTGTGCATAAACTAAAAGTTGGAGACATGTACTCCACAACTGAACAAAGAAAAACGGTCAGATGACGCTACCACTTCGTTCGCAACATGGCACATAAACTGAAAACTTACATAATCATGAAAAGCTTTCGCTTCACTAGAATGCTCGCAAGTGTCTCTTCGCTCTGGCGCAGCACAGTACAGGTCCCAAAACACACTGAAAGAACGTAAAATAGCTCAACTTACGCACTGATTATTATAAACACATTCACTTTGTTTACTCAATCACGTTTCACAGACAACAACTTTTCTGTCAACGGAGAAAGTATGGTGTATGCATGACAGAGAAAGTATTACAAAAATTATCAAAATCTTTGGATCCAGCTAATTACTTAGTTGCTGTCATGGCAGAAATTCTCCTGAAATTGTAAGAATAGGTTTTTCATAAAAATAATTTCAAGTTTTTTGCAACTTACCACCACCACGAATGTAGAAACCCAGGAGGTTCGCCTAGTGTGATATTTTTCTCCCATCGGATCTGAAACGGAAATGAGAAGAGTTTTCTAAGCATTGACTGGCTCAATATTACCCACGCGTTTTGTCATAACGAAAGGGCTCATGTTACAACGCTCCATGTGACACTTTCTATTTTCCCTAATGAGAGCAATCAACAGCAAAGTGTCAACCCAGAGCGGTAACAAACCCGACGGAATCTTACCTCAGAAAGGAATGTTTGGGCGGCTTTTTGGGCTCCTACATGAAGCAAATATTCGTAGACATACAAGGCTAACCTATAAACAAACAGAGACAATGGGTTACGCCAAGTTGCGTAAAATTCTTGGAAGCGCTAATGAACGAGTGAGTGAACCCAAACACAGGAAACTGTGTCAAAGTCAGCGCGTCACACTTACTTTTCTCTGGCCTGTGCGTCCGAGGGGACAGTTGAACTTTTCCCCTTGGCATACATGGTAGATGGATTAGTGTCGGTGAAACTCTTTGGGGCGACAATTGTTCCGGATTATTAGGATACTGGCCGTTTCCACCACAAAATCATTGAAACTATTTTTGTTGTCGGCGAAGGGAAGGTAAACAAATGGGAGCAAACCAATTGATTGCTTTGGCTTGACTCAAACAATCCCACATGAGACAAATGGGAATGAAGGTGAGAACTACAGCTAAAGTGACAAACTGAGTTGGGGAGACACTTTGGCCACAAAACAACACACGCACAATGATGAATACCCAATCTCGCTCAAATTATGATGATGGATTTGTTTACTTCCCCAAAATATTTTAACGATGCTATTATATCAATAAAAAGGTGATGATAAGCAAGAGGATTTTATGTAGATTTTTTCCTTCTCTCCTCTCAGCTCTTGGACGCAGGGAAGCCAACTTCTTATTTCCAACACTTTTGCATTTGAATGTTTTGCTGGTAGACCGTATTTATTGAACTGTTCTACTAATCACACACACTGCCACAAAGCCCATATCAGCAGAGAAGAAATGCTAATGTGTTTTTTTTCACTATAGTACTGAAAATAATGATGTAGTTGATGTGTAGTAAAATGTAGTAAAATGTATACGCAGAGCCAGTATTATGATTATGTCTTGGTTTGGTTTTGGTATGCTACTATTCTATAAGTTTTATTCTCGTCTTCAAACTTGTATCTCTCACTGACTTACTCTCCGTTTTTACATGTAATACTAACGATGCTTCATAAAATGTGATGCTTCTGCTGTTTTTCCCTATGATGATGTACAGTTGATGATGATGATGGTGATGATGATGATGATGATTACAATATCGCTCCGTTCCGTGCTAGCACTGTTTTTCTGCTCTTTTCTTCAGTTGAGTTTGAGTCCTCTCTCGTCTTCGACAATTCTTCTGTTTGAGAATTTTCCTACAACTTTCAGCACTACTAGCTGCAGATACTTGTAGTAGTAACTTTGAGTTTAGCTAGCTTCTCTCTCAAAGCAAAATGCTACAAAAGTCCCATATCTCGATCGTGCTGAATAAGCTGATACAGCGAGAGAGGATACATGAAAACTCTTCAGAAAAGAGAGAGACAGACATCCAAGAATATACGGTATCCGTGGCATGCATACTGCTCAAAGTAGCACGGGAACGTATTGACGAGAGAGTTTTTGACTGGTGGCAAATGAAGAGTATGTGTTTCAGATGGGGAGCCAGAGTGAGTCTTTTTTAGCGTTTTGAGAATATCCCTTCGTCTCCACGTTACGTTGCGTTACGTACGTACGTAACACCAAACACCGACCGACCGATATTCTCATATACTCTCCTGCTCACATGCGATGAATGCACACACAAAATTTTACTCTTGATGTTTCAGGCTTTTAGGTATACAGTTTTTGATATAGTTGTACATCCATACATCTATGCTCATTGCTCAAGAAAAAAGATGAAGCAGAAAAGCTATTCACCGTCATCATCATTATAATATACTTGACTGTGTTGTGCTTTCGTGCTGGCTGTGTGTAAAATGTGTGTGTGGAAGTGTGTACGGTACCAAACAAAAATCACTACGTAAAGCAGAGCAGAGTGAAGCACCGTGTTTGTAACTCCGTATCATATTCAGAATCACTACCACAGTAGACCAGACCAGCAGCAGCCACTGTTCTCTTCATATAAACCATACATACTGCGATACCACTATTTTTTCTGCTTTTCTAGCTCTCTTCTCATCTCTACGCTGTAGAAGTGTGTTGGAGTTGGAAGGAAACACATACTCACTTTCATATTATCACGGCATAATATGATTGCATGGAGATATGCACTGCATTTTTGGCTGCCTTATGCTTTTTCAGAAAAAAAAAGAAGGAATCATGTATACTCAAAATGAGGAGCACAAGAATTGAAAATACACAGCAGAGTAAGATGTACAAGAAGAGAAGAGTTTACTGAAAAAAAAAGGTTTTCTAGCTCTAAACAATGTACATATAGTTTTTTTTTGCGTTTGAGTTTGCGTTACGTGGATACACATGAAAACTAAAATATGTCGATACATTTTGTATTTGTTCACCTTTTTTAAACATTCTCACAATCAGCCCAAAAAGTAGATTGATAGATAATATGTAGAGATGCATAATGTGAAACAGGAACCAATGAAAATGCAGTTTTCTGGTTATCATTATAAGTAAAGCATTCATTTTACACTCATTATGAGCTCCTTGCAGTTGTCGAGCTTTCTGATATGAAAATTGAGACCAAATCTATATATTTCGTTGGGTAGGAGTATGGGATGCTAGATTTCTTGTAAAATCGAGAATTTTTTTGTAGAGTTGAGCAAACCGATGCGATGTATGCTTAGTACGTAAGTATTGTATTGCAGCACTACACATTGCATACCTTCCCAAATGCATTTTTAGAAGACAACAGAGAGACGAGCGAGGGTTTTCGGGTAAAAAAAATAGGGGAAATAAGATGGGATATACAATGTTGGAGGATAGAGAGCGAGCGAGAAAATAAAAACCTTGGAGTTGGACGAGTCACTTCCTTCATATGTCTGTATATAAAAAATAAACCTTTGCTTTGCAATGTTGAGTATGTGTGCACTCTGCAATAAAAACGTGCAGTTTGTCCTCAGAATATGTAAGTACATTATTATATACATACGTTACGTTATGTTACGTTCATGGCTTTTGTGTCGTGTGTGGTGTGTATCAAGCAGCCAAGTCAAGCTAGATAGAACGGCAACAGCAGAAGACTAATAATAAAATAACTGTGCCTATCTACAAACTGACAGAGTAGTAGAGAGAGAGAGACACAGAAAAGAGAATACACATGGATGATTCTCCTCGAGCATTATCATTGAAAAATAGACTTTTATGGTTGAAGGTGCACTGTACCGTACTGGCTTCACGTTGGCGTGATGAGATGAAATGATGATGAGACTCAAGTTGAGCTCAACAAGACTTGAAAATTTTCTCCAAAAAATTCAGTATGATTTTGTTTAGAAACGGTGATTTTTTTTCAGCAACTCACACTGATGTAGTTTTTTAGTTGACAAAAGAATCATATGGAATCATCCTGAAGCATCCAATACAGACTGCTGTTTCGCGTCGTTTCCCTTTTGTTTAAAAGGAAAATTCATAGTTCATTTTCTGTCAACGTCAAACGTCCGCTTTGTCTTTTCCTCAAACAAATTCATGAGCGAGCAGTGATGTGATCATGTTTTGAGAACTCTGTTTTGCTCAATTCCTCCACGGTGCGATACTACTGTTGCTTGAATTCAAACTACAATGTGCTCGGCTTGGATTCCTCGTAATAATAGCAGGATGATGATGTTGATGATGATGATGAAAAAATGAATCGGTGGTACATAATAATATTGGATTTTCTATGAATGCATATGATGAACATATATGTGCTTGCATACTTCATCCATCCATCCATACATAAGTCTCTGCAATATTTGGAGGGGTGGGGGGAATACAGAGGAAATATGTGAGACAAGTCAGAATGAAGTGGTATGCCAAGTGTATTGAGTTGAAACTCTTTGAATTCTGATATGTGCTCTACCGTGTCCCGTACCGTGTAGAAAGTACGGACCACGGACGGACATATAAAAGTACGTGGTACGACGTGTTTTTGTATCGGTTTATGGTTTCGCTCCACGTTACCAACAAAAGCATATCATCATGCCGTGGTGGTGGTGGAAGATTCTTCTTAAATGAAAAAATGTGTTGTTGAGGAACTTGACTGTTGGTTCTCCACTATCCGGCTGCTTGGTCCGTTTACATGAAGTTTTGGTGGTACAAAACATAATATAGACCTACACAGTTTGTATGGGATGGGGACACACACACAAACTACATGCTTTTTGGATTTGTATCTCATTCTGACTACTTTTGCACACACACATTATTGAATGCCTGCTCAGCTCAGAAAATGTGTTGGGCATTGGTTTTTTAAATAATTTTAAAAGGCTACTGCGTATCAACCAAACATTATATATTGGAGGTGGAGTATAATTCATAATCCTTGTAAAATTGGTGAAATTGTAAATTATTGGATGTAATGAAACATGTCAAGGTTAAATTTGAATGGGAAGCCGGCAGTCTGCACAGTAAACACAGACTATGTAATAACGTCATAGACACGATGTTGAAAGGAGTCGATGGAACCTTGTCAGTGAAAATTTTTCGGTATTCCCCGACTATCTGCCTTTTAACCGTTTATTTTAACGTTACTGCTTGCTTGATAAAGTGTCATAAATTTTCGATTTTTCCGATAATCGTGTGCTGCATGGTAGACCTCACCTGTTTAAATGGACGTTAGATTACGTGTGGCCATGAGAGCTAATTAACGCTTATGATGCATACATATGTCCAAGCGTATGTACTTAAGGCGTATTTAAACATGCTTTCCAGAACGCTCTACCTTTTCACTTCGAGGGAATCAAGTTAGCTAACAGCTAACCTATGTACAGGAATAGTAAAGGTTTGCATTTTTTAGCGACAGTTTAATCATTCCATTGCACGCTATCGCTACTGACGTTAAAGGAAAGTGAGTCAGTACCCCATAAATAATGATAGAGAGAGAAAAACGGTGCGAAATTTTCCAGTATCTTGTCAGCTTTCACTTTGCAGATAAATGGTTTATAGTAAAGAGTCCCAATATTATGTTGGAGGACGCTTCTCACAATGCCCCGATGCTTTCAATTTAGCAAAGGTACTATATAATATCATTCCAGACCAAAACTAAACTTTGCTGCCAAATATTGAGTTTCAAACCTGGAATGATGAAGTTATTTAAATCATATTCCAACTTAATTATTATCAGCCCTTGACATTTTTTTAGTTTTATATTTAAATATTTTACAGCGTTGTTGTTAAACGCTAGGCAGAGTGCGTAACGTGGATTGCAGCTATGGCATATTGACATTTACAAAAAAGGCAGATCATACTCACAGCAACTCTTTCAGGAAAAGCAACGGCCTCACGGTGAGCTTGGAAAGCTGTGTTTTTCGCTATCTAACCATTGTTGTATGCTCCTAATGCTCGCTAGTAGTAGACTCACGTAATGTAGGGTAAAGTATGCTAGCGCCATGCCATCTCAGTCGCGGTGTATTCCTCATGAAATGCATAATGCTTGCTTCCATTTCCATGTACAATGAAAGTTTGAAGTTTCTGAAAACCGGGAACTTGTCTCATAAAACCTCTCTTTTGGTGGCACATTTATGTATGTGTGCATCTCGGTTTTTCATCGGAATAGCCATTGTTTGCCTAGACAGTAAGTAACATGCCTACCACCATATACATACGTTTATAGTCAAGGATCTGCCTTTGGATTTTATTCGATTTTCTGAGAGTATACTCTTGGAGATTGTGTGTGTGCACACAATACAATCTTCATTATACAACGTGGTATGCATGGAAGCGTCTGAATCTGATCTGAATATTGTGTATGTGTGGTGGAGGTGGCTAGTCGGTGGTTTGGTTAGATGGTTTTGTTGCTGGTTTCATGGCACTGAAACTTGCATAAAAATCTTTTCCTACCGAAGCGAAGAGCACACACTCCAAAAGCCAAACAAAGCGGAGCAGTGCGGGGTGATGATAAGTGTTCGGAAAGCGAAGCTGTACTCCACTTCATATAGTTCTCTCTGATATTAGACTCTCGTTGTCCGCTCCCGCAAGCAAGACAAGCCAAGGTAGCTTTCATTAGATACGCTCTGTTGCAGTTTCTTGCTTTCACCAAGGGTGAAAAAAGCCCCGCGTAGGAAGGTTTGATGAGTCCCACAATGGAGGGAACTCTCGGGGAGCTGAAATCTCCGCTTACGACTGGAACTAGAAGCTGTCCGCTCATCATTGTGCTTGCTTATCATGTCATCATGTTGCCCAAAGCAGATAAATGCATACAACTTGACTTTCCTCTATATATTTTGTAAAGTAATATGATACTGGAGCGGTTTGGTTATTCAATACAATGCGAGCATATTAACTAACAAGGTGGGTAGTCGTTGAAGGTATGATGGCAGGAGAACGGAAGTCGAATATTATTTGTAAAACATTTGTTTGCATGGAATATGCACACATATTCCTTGTGTCAATTACGATGATTGCAAGCTTCGGTCACCCTCATTCCCTCAACAATCTCCTGTGTTTGAGATATATTTCTGCTTTAGGTGTAGCGTTGCAATTGCCTCAAGCAATTTTCTGATCATGTCCCCGCCACTCATCAACATTTGAAAGCGTGTACTGTTTAGCACAGAAAAAATGTCAATGGTTGGGTTTAATACTATAATTCTTTCTTCATTTTCGGCTACTTGGCACATAATTTTTGCTCGACAAACTTCGGCTGATCAGTCGACTGAAAAATGAATTACTTAACATAAGTATGCATACAACTTCACATATCGGAATCAAGTAGGGAGTGCTTTCGTTAGACAAGTTTCTGCTGGTGGATTTTTCGGCTCAACTCTGAGCGTCTGGGCGCAACGCTGGTCACATTTTGTGTAAGCGTATTGTCAGAGGGGCCATGAAAAAGCAGAACGGATTGTTCAACTCAAGCTTCACCACTTGCTTTTACGGAAAAAATTCTAGACGAAAGCCAATGTGTCATCTTTCATAGCTCTGCCAACTCATTTTCACACTCGGCAACAAATTGACATCCAAGCCTGGAATTAGCATCATCTCATTTTACCTTTCCATCATCAATAATCAGTAGGTACGGAGACAGCTTATAATTTCACCTCTCAATAATATTCTTGCCATTTTGAGTGACGCTACAGCAACCAGTAAGAAATCAGTTCGGAAGGGTATGCAAAAGATGTGCTGAAAAAGCAAGCAAGCAAGAGATTTGTAGCCGAAGCGTATCAAATATCCGACATTCTGGAAAATCTTCAGTTTTCCGACTCGAGCTCTATACATGTGTGCATAGTACGTTGTTGGAGTCGGACATTCCTAATTTTTTCTCTCTCGTTTTCTAGATGTCAAAAAATCACTAGTCAAGTTAAATACATGAGTAAGAACGTGAGTAAAGTCGAATGTGTGTGTGGAGAAGTGTCTAAAAATCGACCGCTTCCTTGCTATCTCATTTTTTCTTCTAGTTCTTCTCTCCTTTTTATATTATTTTATCTTGCCCCGTATTCCACGTTCCACACTAGTTCTCTACTCCTGACAAAAAGACTACAAAAGACTTTTGGTTTGTCTACATATACATACTTATGCAATGCATGGCATGGCATGCATCACATCGAGAGCAACTTGTAAACATTGACTACGAGTATCTCCGGCCACCAAGGCATACAAAATAGACACATTGCAGTTTAGCTCCCAATGGGTTCTCCAAACTACTACATCGGCTGGTGTGATGAAGATGGGTATAAGGTTGGAAAGTGGTAATAATATAGCAAGTCTGTAATACCAGTTTGTTATTTTGTGATCGAGCAAAGTAACAGTACAGAAAAGAAAAAGAAGGGTAAAGTATGCGTATGTGCTTAGAGCATATTTATACATTTTTAGCAAAAAGACCATTTGCCATTGCCACCACCACTGCTAACATACCATAATACCCAAGGTTTATCTAGTGAAAAACGTGAGCCAGGTCATAATACGGGCATGCCGTTGTGTGGTGATGTTGTTGGTGGTGGTGCCGTACAAGAAAAAAAGAAAGCTCAAACACGGCAAATATGTAAGATATGAAATGGCATACTCTGCTAGACTTTTTGTGTGAGCAAGTGAGCAGAGAATCATTCCACCTTTTCGCATGGCATACACATATGCTAGCTCTAGCTCTAGCTCATGGTCGTTCCTCGCTCAAGAAAAATCATACTGAACTGACAGTTCTTTCGTGGGATATTATTATGTATGTATCAAGTTAACTGCACTTTTTGGTCTTCATCGGCTTCATATATGTATCGCTTTATCTTGTCCTTTGAATCCAATACATGCTATCAGTAATTTTTGAATTTTTAGTCAATAATTAGCATGAAGTTTTCCAGGTGGCTTGCTACGTTTTATGTGCCATTTTTATGATACGCGAGCAAAGTGAAAGCAGAACACATCGATGTTTCATTAAGAATTTTTAGTAATTTAATTGCTTCTCTGAAAACCTGAAAAATGGTTGTATTTGCAAGTAGTACATTTGTATAACATTGAACACCGATAATAATCCACTGGTATCATCATCGGGATTATAAGTTGTGTTCCTAGTGTTAAAGGGGATGAAAACGGGAAGTAAAAAGTATGGGGGGAAACTAATACGTTGCATAATGAACGAGATCAATGTGATTCCATTCCGTTGTGCTCAGTCGGTTCTGCTACTTGCTAAAGTGCTGTGTTTGAGAGTGTGTGTATACAATTACATATGGTGTACACGGTACGACGTTTGACATTTCATAAAATTTTTTAGAGAGAGAGATGCGGTGCGGTGTGATGCAGCAGCGGCTTCATTCCGACTCTAGTGAGAGAGACGAGCAGCAACAGATCTGAAGATGTAGCGTGCACCCTCCCACGGCAACACCAACAGACTCGCCGAAACCTTGTTTTTCCCAGGCCAAGTTACGTTACATTCATATTCTCTAAGCTTGCAAGCCCCACTAAACATAGTAACTTTGCATTACATGTCTCAAGTCAAGTCCCATGTTCATACTTGGTCGTTTTTAGGTTCGGAATGAAAGGGTGAAGCTATGAGGGTGAAACTTTATATCTAATATGAAAATGTATATTTCGCCTACCTGTTTACTCTTTACCTATATGCATCGATCCTTTCAGTTAAAAGTTTCATACAAAAAAAAGCATGCAATTCGAAAACGGGAATTATGTTGGGATCAAGAAAGTTGGACTGAGTACGTTTTTTAAACATAATTTTTGACGAAAAGAATATTACGACATATAGTGATAATTATGTAAGATAACATATTACTTCCAATAAAACAACTAATCGATGACTGACACTTTGCAGATTGCAAGTTAAGAAAATGGAAATCAGCATGATTCGAGCAAATGCATTTATTTTTATTTTCGATGCATATTATGACATGACTCTGACCTGAGAAATGACTGGGGGCATTGATGCTCATGGAAAAACTATGGTTGTCATCACTGACGGTATTAGGTTATCAAATCCACCTATATAAAACCACACTACGAGCCCACATAACCTGTATGAATGAATGGCTTTATCAACACATACAGGATTTTTATTTTGTGAGAAAAACTGATCTATGATAACCCCTTTAATTACAAAAGAGCACTCTGTTTTCAACTCTGAATCTTGTTGTAAGCAAAGCGTATGAATGATATCAGCCTGTGATATGATCAGAACCTTTTCTAAGCCTTGTTGTATATTTAAAAACCGTGGGGGATAAGAATTATATGAGAATTCAGGTTCAACCAGTGCTGATTTCAGATTTAGCGAAGAAAGTACCTGCTTAAAACTTCACCCCAACTGGACAAAAAGGTCTTGTAGAAAAAGGAATATTTGTCGAAGTTCAACTCAACGAAAGATCCCAAACACATAAAAAGTAGATATTTGAGCTTCATAACGAAGCATGCTCAGCTTGGTTTTCATTAAACCCAAGAAAAAAAAACGACGCAGTCAGGTTTTTTATCCACATCAGAAATAAGAGTTTTGCCAGGATATCTGAAGCATATACTTAGTTATAGGAGTGCATCTTTTTTGTCTTGTTCCATGAACTAAAGATTTTTTTAAAAGGAAGCATATCTCTTTTCTACAAGGCCTCTGTCTGGAAGAGCACCAAATGTACAAAAGCCATTTTACCTTTTGACTTGACATGCATGGATATACCACGTTGTTCAATAACTAAGTAAGCGTGCACTTTTCCTATAAGAAAAAAATGAAATGAACATAATATCATTCCATTGCATCACATCACTCCACCTAAGCCAAACTCAGGTATGTATGTCCATGTCTCATGTCTCATGTGGAAATAGAGATATCGACAAAAACATCATTTTGTAAGCCAGCAACGTGTGTGTCTACATTTTTTTCCCTAGTCACATTTCAACTTACTAATTATCAAAATATTTGCTGCTGCTCACCAGATTATGTCGATGATGGTATGGTGGGTGCTTTGGAGGAGATGAATTGAAAAAATGACAATGTTAACCCGGTAGATTTTTTACATCATATTATCATCAACCTTCTTGCATACTTACTCTTTACTCTTCATGATTTTTTCTGCTGTGTGCGTACACCTTCATTCTACCGTGTTTTACTTGTTGTTCTATGAGTTCTGAATCTCAAAAGGCTAACAATAAGACGTTCAACCAAAGCAAACTCATGCTAAGTATGTATTTTATGTGGCTCTGTGCATGCCATGCATTCTCTCTCACTCACGCTGTAGAAATATCAATGTATCCGTTTTGCCGATACAATTTTCTCGTGCTTTTGGTGCTTGCACACAACCAAACAAGAACACTAACAGAACAAGGAGCACACAAAACACTCTTTCGTTCTGACAACACGCTCTCTCACCAAACCAACACACAAAAAAAGTACACCATTTTCTGACACACACGCTACACACAACATTCAATATTATTACGCTTGTGTATCTATCTTATAGGTCTCCCTCACATGTACATTTAAAAACTCTTTATATATAAAGCATGAACGCTGTTGATAAGGAAACATATAGGCAGTTTGAGTAAATATGTATGTGCATATTATATACATATGTGCCGATGGCATACTATACTGATTTTTTTTTCACTTGGACTCGTCCGTCGGCCAAATCGGATTTTGTTTGTGCATCTCTCTCCCATTATAGTGGAAAAGCACTCGGTAACTTTTCAGGCTTGTTCTCTCCTCGCAAAGCAGTGCACACTGCCCATTACTTACTTTTTGGTGGAGACGAAACACATACCACCAAAAACATTTCGGAGGAAAGCAAACCAAGAAGGTTAACCCGAAAAACATGGTATTATTTTCAAACTCTCTAAGGTAAAGAAGCTGAAAAGTGGAGAAGGGTACTTGATGACCTTTTTGTTGGTTCATTGCTATTATTCCTACTGGTGATGGACGAACTGAGAGAGTTTCTTGGTCTTGTCTTGTCAAGGTTCAGATCAGTTCATGCTACTGTAATGCAAGTCAACTCCTCTCCTAGACTCATTGTCATCAAGGAATGTCACCGTAAACAGGGTTTATTACACTCGAAAGTTTTACGAGTTCGACTATTATTTGGTACCTGGCTGGTATTGAATGAATCTAATTCAAGGAGCATTGTAATAAAGAAATGCGATTTGCGTGAGGCTATCTTTATTCCAGCGAGATTTCTACTAACTACTGAGTCTGTTGGGCTCTGGGGCATCGTCAAACATAGCATGTGAACACGGTCAAACTGAACTGTTGCATTTCCTCTACCGTTTTCTCTTTGTTCATCAAAAGGCCATTCATACCATCATATATACTAACTAAAAATGCTGAATTCCTTTGTAAAATAGTTTTATGATATTAAGGACGCATCCATTTTTTTGTGTCGCTTAGCTATCCCAAACAAGCTGCTGACTACGTAGCAAGTAGCAATCTAGTCGGCCGGCATGAGAAACAATCAAATGATACGTGTTTTCTATGATTTCATACATTTTTCATGCAATCCATTTACGCATGTATGAGCATTCCATTTTGATGAACAAATAGCTGAGCTTGGCATATTTGCCTGCTTACATGGTATCATGGACATTTGATAGTCTCAATTATAATCTGTTATTCCTCAAAGTTGTGAAATTGAAGGAGCCAACCTGATGCTGTTGTATGCAAAATCAAACTTTTTAAGTTCTTAATACACCTTATTATGCAACTTCATAAGATGTTGATAATCACATCATAACAAACACTTGGAATGATGAACAACATCGAATCACATCATCATCTCTATTACTCCGTTTTGTGCCACTGCGTTGTAACACAGCGTTTGAAGAAATTGCTGAAAATTTTGAGCTAAGCTATATTCCATCATTTCATGCACTGGACGTTTGATCTTTGGATGAAATGACGAGTTTCAAGATTTTCTTTGAATACTGTTTAATGCTACATGTGTAGCTCTCAAAGTGATACCTGTCTTTTCTTTGATGTGTGTGTTTTGAGACAAACAATTTTTGATGCAATACAACATCTACAGTGTAATATAGCATGTACCTGGTCGCTTGGTGGCGGATGAATATGTATGTGGAGTAGCCAAGTGAACTGATACTATTATTATGGCGTAGCGTCATTATCATCATCATCATAATATATGTAGGCAAATATATCGTGTGTGCATGTAAAATGTAGCAAATACCCATTTTCATTGTTGCTTTTCCATCATCATCATCAACAACAGCAGCAGCAGCATTTGGTTGGATGGCTGTATGTACAGCGTACATTTTTGCAAGGTTTTGTATGAATCTTCTACAGCATCCTTCTTGTTTCATTAACGAAGGTGTACACACATCATAATCATGTGTACATACGTAAGTATATGTATTTGTAGGAAATGAACTCTCAAGTCAAAGCTTGCCTAACATCTCCTCTTTTTTCTTTAATGTGTACAACAATTTTTTCTTCTTTAAGGTGATTTTTTTTGTTTCGACGCAATTTTCGTCCGTTCAGCCCCTGTGAGAAATATGGACGGAGAGTGTTGGTTTCTTTTCGTACATCATGTTTTGTTACGTGATTTGATGTGATGATGTTCCTTGCGAAGATTTACCCGACCAACAAAATCTCTTTATGGAATGGAATTACCAAAACTGAAACTAAACTCCATTCCACCACATCATCCAACATCAAAAACACAGTCATGCACAAATGGCCAGTAGCACAGCTTCAACATCAAAAATGCATTTTGCTTTTGTAAATTTATACAAAAATGCATCATCGCCGGAATGAACTCCGCTTTGAAAATGAGATGCAGAGCATCTTATACTATGCATCTTGATCATTTTCTCAAGTTAAAAGACTTGTTTCATTTCATGATGTGTGAGTGGTCAAAGCATGCTTGCATGCGTCCTCGGTTTCCTCCCGTCAGAGTGGTCAAGCAAATTTGAAGGATTATGATGATGACATGAGTGAGAAGGATGATGATTTGATGACATTATTTATGCAGTTATTTTCTTGTGATGGTAATAATCATAATCATATATGTATGATAAAAAAAATGGTTGCAAATCCGTCTCAGTTTTGTTATTCTTGTTGTTGGGTGGGAATTCTCGTGTAGAGATTAGCCAGAATGACTATATTTTTTCCTAGTCCAACTTCTTGTAGATGTCCGACAGATATGATATGAATGTTGTAATCATGTCTTGTAACATTGTGAAACTTAATAGCCGACGTCCGACGACGCCGTCTGTGGATTATGCATGCATTAAGTATTAAGTAGACGTAAAACAAGCAGTTTTTTTTGTAGGGATACGCATTTAGCTTATCAAAAATGGAGACCCGAAAACAATTTGCATAAAATATTCTTGGAGGTGAAACATTAAAAGATTTTTTTTTCTTCGTTTCACTCATATGATAATTTCATTCCTGGAAATTGTAAATCCATAATGGATTAGTATTTAAATAAACACGTCTTATCATGATAAAGGAAAGGATTAAGAGGCAATGTCGGCAGTTTAGCTGCATCAAATCAAGGATAGGGTGCAGTGAACATCAATGAATAAAAACACACTGTGTTGTGACATAACTCAACGCTTCCGTTTCCTGCTTGGACTATTAAAACCTGAAGCCCTGATGACTGGAGGAGATAAAAATTTAAAACTCAATAGAATATTGGAAATTTATTGCCTATACAGTCAACTCTCGATATAAGAGCACCCTATTTAAGGGCAGCCTCTTACGCGGGGCACCCTGCGAGCCCGCCCTTCAGATTTAAATGTAGTGTATTTTTGCCTCTCTATAAGAGCACCTCATGATAGTGGACAATTTTAGATTTCCCCTTGGGGTGCTCTTATATCGAGAGTTGACTGTATTAAATAAAATTGCAACAAAGTCAACAAAAATTTATGGTCCACGTACGTAAAAACTTTGTTTCACATTTTGTTTCAACAAAGTGAACAAGCCTTCCTGTTTCGTAAAGGTTCAAATTTGAAAGAGATGGGATGAGATGGAAATGTCAACGTGGGTTATCCCTACACAGGAAAACTAAAACTGCATTCTTTTTTTCTAATCAAAGACAACTCCCAGTTTGTAATTATGGTTTTGGCTTCATATTTTAAAATGGGAATGCGAATACGGGTTGTACCATAAATTTGTGCATGTCATGCTCATGTACGTTAGAATTTATTATAAACCATATATATATATTTCATTTTCTCACATACACCCGCAGAAACAATCGTATAATATTTACAAGACAAAGAAGGATGATGGAGGAAGTGAGCATGAAAGAAAATTACGAAGAGAAAATCTATGCAGGAAAGGAAGGGCACAGTTTACTACTTTAGTTTGTGATGGAATGATTATATTACAATCCACTGTGCTTCACAATGATGATTATTGCACGATCATAATCATGATGATGGACAGGAAGGAAGGTTCAGAGGTATGGGGCATTTTAAAGCAAATTCTACAGCAATCATAATTGTGGATTTTTGCGTACCTTTTGCATACTTTCGTACAACTCATTTCATTATCTTTCTCTCCCTTTTAAATAGAAAAGAAGGAGCATGTATGAGTAATGATGCGTTCGAATTGAAGTTATGAAGTAGAAGAAGAAAAACTAAGCCCAGGATTTCATTTGCAAGGTTAGGATTGCTACCTAACTGACGGAGCAGTGTAGGAGAACAAATGAGCCAGAATAGGATCTGCACTTTACTTTGTTTGTTCTGATAAACACCTGAACTGGTGGAGAAGGATTGAAATCTATCCAGCACTGGGAGTTTCGTGTTCGCTCCCATTCCTCCGAACGCATTGACTTTGCAAACAGACTACCTTTGCAGATGCTCATTAATCCCGGAGCTAGCTCATCAAAATCACTATAAATCATGTTAGGTATCCACCTACCGTCTTAACATCCACTGAGTTCATATTCATATCTTTAGTTTCATATACACTGTGTGTGTATCATGCAATACAATAATGCAAAACCATGACTTCAGTTGGTGGCCGGACGATGTAACATTCTCAGCATAACCAAGCTTCCGTTTGTGTCATTTGATCCAGCCGTGATTAGTATCTTTATGATGTCTTTTTATTTTGAGGTAGCAAAAATGAGATGCTTGTTTTTATGCTCACGACGTGTCTTTTCGCCCTTCCAGAGTACCTTTTCCGCTCGATTTTTAAGAAGGTTTCGGTGTCAATTTGAAATCACCATAAGTATGCAAACATGAACGGAAATGTGGGGGTTGAAAAATAATGAAAATAAAAAGAAAGCGTGTCGAATTCTGCTTTTGGTTTCCATTACAAAATTAACGGATTTGTTTATTTTGAAACAACTGACTTGTTGCCAACATTTGGACAATGTTTTTTTCCACTAAATATCATGCATTTTGAAACAACAATAAATACTATAAGTATAATATATCCAACCTAATGCTCTAAAGATCATCAAGTCTGTATTCTCTAAAAAGGAACAACTAAGCAGTGGTGCAGTGAATAATATATATTTAGGGGATAAAAACGAGTCTTCTTGACAACTAGGAAAAAAAGCAGGCTAAATAACTCGGCCAGAATACAATAAAAAAATCAACAGCCACGGTGAACTTAAATCGATAAACTATCGATCTTTACCTTACACTCGCGTTGCATAAATAATACCCTATTTTTTCAAATGATGCGATGATGTAGTAAAGATAGACTTATAGAAACTAGCTCTCTTCTACATTAAAGGTTCAGCTTAAACTTACTCAAACAAAAATTAAAGAGAAGCATTAAATGATTATGTCATTTTGTAAAACATTTCGAAACATATACGAAGAATATATATTCATCATATTCATGGAAGAAGTGCGAACTTAACAATACCTACAACAAATATACACAAACAATGGAGAAATGTCAAAGAGATAAAATCCGTAACACAAATATTATAAATGACCTTATCATATCCTACTTTACAATAGATTGTAGTAATGTTTAATATAATATTTAGATCAAAGCTTTGGCTTCATGAAAAAATGTACTCATCCAAAAAAAATTGGATAATTTTTTCTTTTATTTCTACTACAGTATACATGTATTCATACTCACACTACATAATGTAGTCTTAAATGTAGTTTCATGTGTAATATAAAAAACATTGACAACTCTAAACTTATTGAAATCCGTTGCTTCTCCTAATATACAGTATGTTGTCTGTCATTAATTATTATTATTATGCTTAAAGAGATTTTGTATCTAAGGTTGCAAAAGTTGTTGCAAAAAGGATGGCACGTGACCTGTACGTACGTAACCTAGCCTGACATGAACACTGTTGTATTATGCCTAAAGTTCCTTATATATTAAACAATCATATTTTTGCTCTTTAATTGAATTCCAGCTTAACACTGAGATAGCACAATGACGTTACCAACAAAATAGAGTTTAGTAACATCAGGGATTACTGAAAATAATGGAGATTTATGTTCTATACATACTCTGTCCTTACGGAATAAGTTTTTAAAACGAGATGTTGAAATTGTACAAAAGGAGAAACGAAGAGGGGCGTATATAAAGTATTGAAAAGACAGTGTGAAAGTAAATGGAGAAATTGAGATTGAGAATGACTCTTTCTACCTTGATATTTCTATTATGTAAACCATTAATGAGAATTATACACTAATAGTACTCTATCGATAGTCATTGTAGTACATTTCATATCATATCATCCAAGGGGCTCAGCTCCTAGTAAGTTTAAGCCGAGCCCGTCACAACGGGACTGTGCTCCAGTTTATACAAATGCAGCAGTTATAAAGTACAAAGATGAAAGATGAAGCAAGAACGCACTAACTGTTTCAAAAGACGTACTGACCAACATTTGCTAAAAGAGATGTTGCTAGGTTCAAGCTGAGAGTTTTGAGGAATGAGCATTGTTTTTTTTTTTGTAAAACGGAATATACATTGACTGAAACAGTTTGAGTTTCTTTGTGTTACGAAAGCCCGGACATTACAACTACTTGGTTCACTGAGCCGTTCTGATCACACATTCATATAAAATTTATCCTGATGATAGCCACAACTTCACAAGGACAACTACGAGAGGGAAAATTCATCGGTTGAACAATCCAGATATCGCCATACTCCCCATCAATGCCCAGTGGTTCCATTTGCGACATGGAGCTCGGCGTATGTCACCAGAGCCCTGTACACAAATTCGTACTGTGCCTGTGAAAACAAATAATTACAATAATTTAGTTGAATTGTCAATAGAAAATTGTCATCAAAAGCAGAGTCTTTAAAAGTACTTACAAAATTTCGGAATAATCCTTGTCTTTGGGAACGAAGTTTTCGAACAACGCTGTATACATCCACCCGAGATTCATTCATCATCTGCTGGGCTAAGATCGCTATCGCTACAAATATTGAACTGCGATCAGCTCCGTTACTAAAATGTTTTTAAAAAATGGGACAAAGTTAGAAAAAAGGTAATACAGCATTATAATAAGAAACCCTGAATTCAGAACTGAATTAGGCTCGTGAACCCTTACCTACAGTGTACCACAGTTGGGCCGCAACTTTTCTCTTTTCCAAGACTGTCTTTGAACTTCAAAACTGTATCTATCAGCTCAACAATACCACGGTCGGCTTGCGGAACTTCACCCTCACCCATTGGCCAGCCGTTGTATTGAAATTGAGTTACGAGACAAACATTATCGGATTTTGTCTCTGTCACAGTAAACTCTCGTCTTAGGTAAAATGGAAAACTTTGACTTTGCATGTATTTCACTTTAATATAGTCATGACTTGTTTCTTGGTCTTTTTCTGGCCAATAACGGGGACATTGCTCATCTCCTGTTTCAGAGAGCATAACCACACTTCTGATATTCTGCTCCACCATCATTCTCCAAAAGTCACCAACTGTATTGTCTAGCGGGTCTTGTGCAATTATGAATTGCTCAGAGTTATCATAACCCTGGAAATAAATATAATTTCAATTAGTAATGGCAAAACTAAAAATACATGAAAGCAGCTATTTCTGACTCAATTACCTCGATAAATGATGCATTGATGTATGTACAAATTTCCTTGGTTAGGCTTGGCATTGGAGATAGTATAACGCGATTGCGATCGTATGGAATCACATTCTCATGCCGATTCCTGTGCTTATTTTCGTCGGAAGATCCAATGGCAAACGGCTTTCTATCTTCTATCACCTGACTTAGACGCTGCAACAAAGCCAAATGATTTCAATCAGTATTTGCATTAATTTAGTGAGCAATGGACATCCAATTTTATTATTCTTACCTCAAATTCTTCTTGCATTTTTGAAGTAGATTTCCCATCCGGCACTGCTTTAAGTTTGTCAATGTTACTCTTTAGATCTGACACGGTGAGCTCAGTATCACCAAACTGAGCCAGTTCCATTAAAGCCCGATAGATAAAAACGTACTGTTTCTGTGATGCAAACAATTGGATTCATGCAGTTTAAGATTTGGAACAAACTTTTGTGGCTCGTCAAAATGCAAGCATGGTATTACGAATTTAGATAAGAAAGTATTAGCTTACAAGAGACTGTACGAGGTAATTTCTTTGATGTCGAAGGTCACAGATTGTATTAAATATCGAGACCCGCTCCTCTTCCCTTAATTCTTGAAGCATTGAATCCAACGCGACAAGAGTGCCTGTTCTTCCTACACCAGCGCTGCAGTGCACAAGAATGGGACCTTTGTCTGGGGAGTACATCTCATTAAACCGTTTTATAAAGCGAAGGATTCCCACTGGATACTCGGGGGCCATAAAATCCTTCCACACTAAATAATGATACTGCAACACCTCCCGTTCCTCTTTGGGGGAATCATCATTGCTGCTGCTGGGTCGATTTTTACTTAATTTGAGGTAACGCACCAAAAAGTCTGGAAGAGAAAGTACAAACCTCCTTGAGTTGTTGAATTCCCTCAGACCCTTTACAAGTAAGAGATAAAATTCCTGTTTTACCTGAATAGCGCAGTTCTGATGAATGTGTGACAACAAAATCTGCATAGTTTGTGGATCCTTCGGATGGCCAATACTTTGCGCACTTTGTCTTGTTGTATTCTTCAACGTTTGTAAGCATCAAAATGAAATGGACATGTTGTTCCCAAATCATTCTCCACCAATCATTTACTGTCCCATCCATTGGCCCTTGTGCGCAAATAAACTTTTTCCGTTCTTTGTAGCCCACAACAAGATTTGCATTGATGTAGTCTGAATTTCCATCAGAGGTCGAAAGCCGAATTCTGGTTTGATCGTATGCTTTAATATCTGGGTAGCGATTTTTGCCCACATTGTCTCTTCCGTCTGATGCCTCAGAAGTTCTATCACAAAATCTGTCTGGTAGTTTCTGAAATGTCAAATTCAATTATACGTTAGCACTAGGATATAATATTACAAAGTAGTACAAAGTATTCCAATTGCTTAATTATTTACTTCAAATTCTTGTTGAAATCCAAGATCGGAATCTTTATGTCTTTCAAGAAAGGCTGTAACCAGTTGGTCTTTTGAAATGGGTGGCAAAATAGGGGGCTCATCGCTTGGAATTGGCTGCTGTCCTCTCAATCTTCTGCACCATTGTTGGATGGAGTGTGACAAGCCATATTCCTGATCTCCGGGTTCTTTACGTCGCCAGCGCATGACACACATCAATGATACCATAAGAACTAACACAGCAGCAATCAGGCTGACAACAATAGCGGGTCCAGGAATCGTCACTTGTTCAGCAACTCGTACCGGTCTTAAAGGGTGGAAATATTTACTCTGAGCGCGCATGTGCTCGTGTTTCTCATTCAGAACTAAAAAAAAGAACAGCCCATTAGGATTTATTTGCTTAGCATGTCAGAGCTTGCAAGTTTTTAAAAATAGAACCTACCAATTGCATCTAAATACATGGTGTAGTAACTCTCCGAATCAAGTGGTCCATCTCGGGGATTTATGAACGGGGTTCTGTACAAAGAATCGCCACCTGAGGCTGCGTGGCGTTTCCAGTGCCGTTTCCCTACCTTGTTTATTTGGTTGTTGATAGGAAAACCTACTGATGGTCGGAAAGAACCGTCAGCAGCGTCAGAGGGTGAATCAAAGTGAGACCAACATTTCTGGCACGGTTTCCTATCATCAGCCAGTGAAGATCCGTCCCCAATCATTATGCTTTGACTGTAACATATAAATCATTATGTAAATTAAAGCTCCAAATTAAATCCAAGTGATCTGGAAGCGATGAAATGATAGTAAATACCTTTTCGGATCAAGAATTTCAGCAACGTAAGCTCCCGCAGATGAGCTATTATGAACTGCTTCATAGTCCTGGATCTTCCATTCACTAGGTGGTTTCAAGTTGCTCACGCTTTGATCCTTGTTCAGCTTCACAACCACGATGCGAATGCAGCAAATGGTTCCATTTCGCTGAGAAATACTGGGTAATGTTATCATAAAGAAGATGTCCAACTTTTTATTCTGAACAGCTTTCCAGCTCGCTTTGTTAAGTGCATCTGTGTCCGGAATAGTGGAGGGGGTGGAACATGAGCCCTTTGCTGACTCACCGCATAATCTCACTCGAGTCTTTGCACAAACGCTGAAATTTGTATAATAATATTTCAAGCATAAGTCAAACCATCGGTACCGAATACGATTTTGAATGTAGCAGAAAAAAGTGTCAATCTTACGTCACAAAAAGTTGAGTATTGGGTGGCTGTTTTGTAAACTCAATTATTTTCGGATGAGTTGCCCTCATCGCCTTGTTAATCGGGCCCACAGTTTCCTCAATCAGTCGTCCTTGCTCATCATGGTATGTGGCATTTCCAGACAAAACAACAGCGTATTCCGCAATCAATCCTTGTGGTTCAGCAGGATCATCCCAAGTGGCATGAACTGTTGCTTCATGACTTCTTTCATCAAAATGACATTTAACAATGATGTTGCGCGGAGCACTCGACATTCCATCCATTGTCGTGCCATTCACGAGCTCAGAAAACTCGTCACATCTGTGAGTATACTCCGAGCATGCAGCAACCTATAAAAAATGCATAAAACATGTGGATTACGAAATACATGCATTGCAGCAGAAAGTTAGTTGAAAAATCCATTCAAATCATTTCTGCAAAACGTACCCGAAAGCTGTAGTCCATTCCAGACCTGAGATTCTCAACCATCACCTCAGGATTTTCGCCTGACTTTCGATAGGTGATTCTGCCAGTTCTTTCTCGTATTTCTCGTATAGAAACATTGTAGTAATGATAGTAGTCTGTTAAATTTTGTGCTATGGTCCATCCCAACGTGACAGTTCCTGATGTTGATCCCTTCAAAATTACTTTTGGTATAAAGACGGGAGCTGCAAAGGAGAGAGCAGAAATGCATAATGTATGCGGCTTTAAGAAAATGGCACAAAACCCTGCTAATTATGAATGAGCATACTTTCTTCTAAAGTTTTGATATCCACAACTCTTGTATCTTCTGCAGTTCCAATCAGATTCTGGGCGAGTAGGCTAAAGTTACTGTAGGTTGTAAGAGGAGTCAATTTTTGTAGCAAATGGATGGTAGAAGTGGGCTCTAAGTTGACAACGATTTCGCTGCCGTTCCCAAAGTACTAAAGTCATAAAGGTTTATATTCCCCATTACAATTTTTGAAGTGTCAATAAAAAGCGTGATCATAACTTGAGCATCATTATTGCTCTAAACTATGCTTACCATAAGTTTCAAGGACGTAATGTTTGAATTGCCGTTATTGATGGTCCAATTGATGAATATTTCGGTAGGGGTTACAGCCATAATTACATCAAGTACCAACCTTGGTTTTCCTGCGTATCCACAAAAGCATAAGCCAAAGTCAATTAAATAAGAGCTAGCAAAAAAAAAGAAGTTCCACAAGTGGGCAAACTGGAGCACTCACCTTTCACAGTAAGATTTGTTTCTTCGCTTAAGCCATCATCAGTGTTGCAATAGTATTTGCCATGCTGCTCAATGCTGACATTTCTCAAGACGAGTTTAGAAGTAAACTCTGTTTCACCTTGAGGCTCAACAGTGATGCCAACATTGGAGGAGTTGCTGAGAGGGATGCTTGATGCACTTTCAAATGACCAGCGTATACTGTTCGGAACCGGATATCCGTAAACCTTACAGGTTAAGCTTGTGTCATTGGTTTCGTTCACGTCGACAGACTTCTGGCCTTTTAACCTTGTGGGGACTACATTTGTATGGAAGGATATTATGATTAGATGCCAATATTTGCAATATGCATGTCTTTGACTGAACACTTTTTATCAAGCCTCATTCACACACATACCTCTGAATGTAAGATTGTAGGTACTTCGTAGCAGCGCGACGGAAGGGTCCCCATCTGGAACGGCATTGCAGATGTACTGCCCAATATCTTGGAGTTGTAAGTGCTTGTGAATCAGTGAAACCTCGTGAATTTCATCTTGCTTTTTGACCTTAGGTTCTGTAACGTTGACTGGCTCTTCGTTTGGGAGGCGAAGGACCGACCACCACAACGCACTGACTGAGAAGTTAGCCCTACAGCTAACCGTCAACGTGTGGTTGAAGGCCTTTGTTCCATCCTGAGTAATGACCAGAGTGGGTGTTGCACTACCGTCTGGAATTGCATACATGAGATGCTCATGAGTCATGACCGTAGTTTTAATGCAAATATCTCATCATATCATCTGGGGAGAAGCCCATGTAAATTGTTCATGTATGCAAAATGCAGTTCATGCAAATTCATCAAAATATCTTTGTGTTCACTTACAGCTTGGCAATATCAAAGAAATCAGCGCTACAGAGGAAAGCAAGAGGAGCCACGACTGCACCAAGTGTAAAGATGTCCACTTGACTCGAAGACGTTTCCTCTCGTTGCATTTTGTTGCGTCGTCTTCGGCGATGGAATGTTTGAGCATTTTTGGTATTCTTATCATTATAGCTAACAAATTCACTACAATAAAACTTCCTTATCGACTTGTTTTATGTCGTAATTAAGAGAATCAAGTTTCACACTCATTTGTAGAGAAGTGTGTCATTCGTCTCCTCCTTTTTTTTCACAAGGTTGTTGTGAGTAACACGACACTCCTGTGCTACAAGCTAATAACTAATCGTATCTAAATTCAGATTCGGTACAAAAATTCGTCGAAACAACGACTTGTCAGTTGATGGTTGGTCCAAACTCTCAAAGATTACATTTGGCTGTCATCACCTCCAGAAACAGCAACACAACTCATCATAATAATACTACAGTAAAATTTCTAAGCTATTTCTGAACAAGCTACGTTTTTTATCGTATAAGGAAAGACAATGACGAATGTCAAATTCACACAAGTTTTACAATCTCTCCATTCTTAATTGTGGTAAACCACAGAGAGACCAATCTACGTAAGCAAGTTGCTCTCCTTATCTCTAGCTTCAATTATAATACACACCATTGTTTTCCGTCATTTGTACAAAGACGACAACGACAGAAGAGGCTTAATATTAGCTACAATTTTAAGTTGTTGTATTCCGAGTACCTTAAACCTAGCTAACTTTAACACTAGTCTAAAACCCTAAGTGTAAAAATTATACATGACAATATATTTTCTTCCTCTCGTCTTGTCTAATTTGTTTCTGTTTCTACTCATGTGTGACTAAGGAAATTGAGCAGCAGTGTTTAAATCTCGTTGGAGTAGTAGTTGTTGGACATGTATCAGTAATATATTATGTTGAGGTTATATTATGGTTATGAATGTATGTATATCTTCATTCGCGGAACCTGCTACAATTTGCACTTTTCTTTACTCTTCGAATACAAGCTGTATACTATGTTTTCTTGACATAGTCATATCATTTTTTTTGTCACTGTGGCTTTACCAAAATAAATTATTATAAACAACCAAGTAAGGAACCAAGTCACTCATCTACTTTAGCTACATAATGACACCACTCGATGTCATGACTTGTCTCGTTAAGTTTCTCCATAGTACAGGAATAATCACTTGATAATATATATATAGTTAGCAATTAGAGAGCAGGAAGATGTATGTATGTCATGTTGATCATCCTACTCATGCCCACATCAGCTTGCTAAAAGCTATCTGAAAGTGATTGACAGATAACGTTCTTTCCCTCTTCCGCTCACAATGTTCCAAACATTTTGCACAACTCGGAGAATGACAAAGCCCAGGGTCTGGATTACACAAACTCACCCCAGAACTCTGTAATATGGCTAGTGACTAAAACTAAAGGAGTACAAAATGTGTTGAAAAGTTGACAGTTTGTGACAGTTGTTTTCTGTATTCTTGACTTGTTGTCAACTTGCAGTAGCTACGCCCGGGAACCGATACGGTAAAAAAATAGTATTGCAAATGATGAAGTAGAGCCGCTTTACAATATCTATCTTTTTGACTGTCTCTCTCACTCGCCTTCTTCTTCTTAGTTTCGTTCTCTACTCTGCCCGTTCTATATTAACAGTTTTAGAGCGGAAGCCAGCCACAAAATTCCCTTTGACTTGCTCAAAACTCGAGGAATAACAGGAAGCAGAGTAGCACACACTAAACCCTTATATACTGCTCCATAGGTATAATCCTCTCGCTCTTGCTGGCTCTATCTCCGAATACGTCTTCTTGTCCATCCGATTTCCTATACTTTCTCGTGACTCTCTGTTGGAATTGGAATATTTATCATGGAAAGAAAACACGAAAAACTATTCCTTCTTCTCCGAGTCACTACCACACTACTGCTAACGTCTATTCAACACATCTGTGACTGTGACCGAGCCGAATAATGTTGAGATGTATTCACACACAAATGCATGCAAGTTGATCACACACACGTATATCCACATATACAATCCTTCTTTCTCTCTTTAGTTCGAGTTAGCCTGACCATCTACACAATACAAAATGTGATCACAAGAACAAAATGCAGAAGAGCAACTTAGCTCAAAGGCTTGCCGTTCTCCCCTACACTTCCGTGCAACAGAATACTGTGAACAGAGAGAGGAATGGGAGGAAGCAAACAGACTTGTTTCTTAGTAAATCTACTACTTGCTGCACTTACACACACACTGTCGCACATTACAATCCAAAATACACGCTTGCAACAACCTATGCAAACTACTACTTCCTTTTGCTCTTGCTCTACTGTTCGGATCACTTTTTCTTCCCAAGAAAAACGCTGGAGAAATCGGGACTGAGCGTGTACCCGGGTATGGATCGGATTTCTTCTTGCTTTGCTTTTGCTCCCTCAAAAAAAAGATGCCCACTTCCACTTGAGTAATGGTCGTGATCAACACCACTTCTGTATCCCAGTGAGGATAGGAGCGCACAACTAAGACGGTTTCCACTCGCTGTCTTTCAAATAAAAAACTTGGGGTTTTCTCCGGGTTTCCTAGACCTGTCATCAATACAACAAACACATGAAACGAAGCCAATAAGACTGGGAACAGCTTTTGTTCCAGCTTTAATCTATAGGGGAAAAAACTGACATAATCAAAGGGAACAACCGGCATGATAGCGAAACCAACCGAAACCGGTGACCAATGAAACACAATATTATTTCAATTTTTTGGGATAATGATGCCCTAGACCATTATCTTCCTTTTACGCTTGTAATTCACCTTTGCTCAGTTCTCACTTTGGCATCATCACCTTTCACGAAATCCAATTTTATCGTGTTTACTGACTTTCTGCATGCAATGCTAGGCAATCCCTTGTGAAGGGAATGAACTAAGGTAAATTCAATTGAATAACCGTGTTGATGTAATGTTATCATGAAATCATTAGCCTTTGTTTAGATTTCTGATTGGGAATGCGTAATATAATGGAATAACACCTTGGCATACACTGCTCTAGATTTGTTTCGTAGAAACAGCCCATAACAGTGTAACAATAGATAATTTAATGTGCAATGCCAATGAACTAGAAGACTTTAATAGCTTTTATCAAAACAAAACATTCCACTTTTAAAATATGCAACACTGACATTGAAAATTCATGACCATTGGCCTCGAAAATTTATATCTACTATTGGTAAAAGTGGTATTGATCCAATGCTTATAGTCTATACCAATCGATAAGTTTTTACAATGACAGAACCCTCAAATTCCAATGTTAATGGCATTGCGCTGTTAATGTGTTTTGTGACATTTGAGCTGTCGTTTGTAATTTGAATACTTATGACATTTCTATCTTAGATTCCATCACACGTCCTGTCTCTCGGTTTCTTTCTACCTAACGCACTTTACGTTTACTGAAGCTCGTGCCAATTTCTTCTTCATGTATCAAATATACATTTATATCTAACTGATGAAAGATTACTCCAATTTTGACTGTAATATGAAACCAATTTATGAGAACCTTGATGGATCGAAACAACACACTGCTGTTTTTATTGCCTACATTTTTAGACAATGACAGAGGACATAACTTACTATTTTCCAAACAAACCATCATACTTGTCAATTCAAACTGTTCTCGATCGATTATCTACCTTGTCTTCTTAAAATCTTATCCCCATTTCTTCAACAATACCATTCAACACTATGGTAATAAATTCATAAATGACAGCTGGGGGGAACCGTTCCATTCCCACCGTTTTTAATTAACCTGCGCACCAACCGAAACGAAGCTAATTAAACCTTTCGGACTTTGGCGAATATTACCAATCCTATTTCGGCTCACTCTTTGAAACTGTCAAGGAGTCACCTCTTTTAGTTTAACGCCAACTACCGAACTGCCATAAAAAGTAGGCATGGCTCAACTGCTCATCCGCAAAATTAAATTAAAACTGCTTTGCCGGTCACCGGCACTTATTCCATAATGGAATCATGACTTAACCCTCAAATAATGTAATTAGCAGTAAACTCTGTGCAGTAAAAGATTTCGGGGCTTTACCTGTCTCTGGTGATAAACGTCAAAAAACCAATTAAACTTTAAAAACACGAGGATGTACAAACAATAGATGTTGCGTTGTGGTGCGGCTGTTGTGTTGTGTACCAAACTACACACTTCTCCTATGCTTTTTGCTCTTCTTTCTTTTCGTTTTGTCCGTTTTGGTTGCAGAGCAGAAGAGCTGGTCCATCACAGCTTGATGATGATGGTAAGTAAGTATGATGCATGCATGCATGTTGGGGTTTGGATTCTGTATATCATCATGATTATGTACTCAAACAGATGCAACCCATTGCAATACAATAAGGGATGTGAGTAATGCAATTGAATGTGCTAAAGTAAGGAATATCGTTTAAAAGCAGAATATCTTTTTTTCTTCTTCACGCTATTCATTTTCTTCGTCATTCGTAGCAGTATGATGTATGAGATTCGAGAGAGAAGATGCTCACGGAACGGAGTAAAGAAAATGACTCTCGTGGACATTTGCAACGCAATGCATTTTACGTTAGTTTAGTTTATCCTTTATACACACATACAATCAAAGGCGAGCGATGAAGATAATGGTGAAAAATAAAATGTGGATTATTCTATATGATGATGAAAGAGTGATGCCAAAAGTTATATTTATGCATGGGTACTCACTATCACGAGGTAGCGTAATGAATGTATAAATGCTTAAAGTCGACGATCAGCCAACTGGCCTATATATAACCTCGTGATAAATGAATATTTTATGACAAGGGTTTAGTCAAACTTGCGCTGATATATGCAATATACATAATATGGAATTTTTGACATGGTGACCTTTTGGCCCCTAATGGCCAAAGTGTGCGGGAAGCGTAGATTGTAATACTTGTACATTGAATGTGTAACTCATTTCATAATGTAGTAACATTATTTTAAAATGTATAGAAAAGTCTTTGGATTTAAGGTCAAAGGTCAGTAAGTATGAGTTTTGATACTGCTACTATTATGTGCAAAAAAATTAGTCCTGACGGACGGACAAAGCAGCTACTTTGTTCAACTTGCTGTTTCTTCTTCAAAGTTACAAGTGGATAAGTACCTTCTTGCTCACTCCCTTGTAATATATTTCACTACGATATTGAGGTAGATTGCGGTGGTTTTTTATTATGCATTGTTAAAGGTTAGATTCTCCGCTACGTTTTGTATTTTCGGTGCTAGAACCCTCTCTTCTTCTACGATTCAAAAGAAACAGATTGAAATGAAAATTAAGAAAGAACTTGCCTTTAACCTCCCTAGCTTTGCTCCTTTGTGTACGTTTTTATGCATAATAATATATGATCAGCGTTTGTATTTAAAAAAGCACTTTTTAATGTGATGAATTGTTCACACTCATAATGAGTAAGTACGAGAGAGGAGGATGATGATAATATATGGCGCAGTTACAAGTTACTCCTTTCTTACACAAAAAAATGAGCATTCATTACTTTGCAACCGAACATGATAGTGATGAGATGAGACTCACTCATCCCTGGCTTCTGTTGCAGAAGAGCAACTGGCGTTTATGAAAACAACATGTTACTTGATTGCATTTATTATGTTGATTTTGTGCAACTATCAAATCATCATGTAAAGAATCGTATGGCAGCATACTTAAATTTGTAATAAGCTTTTAACTCCGATGCAGCTACTTTTTTCTTACATGGCTCATGGATGCAATCGGAGAACGGATGGATGTTTGCATGAACTACATAATCGACAAAATTAACTTATAACACGCATTTTTACGGCAATGTTATGCAGATTTCATGGGAATTGTCATTTGCATTGCACATTGTACACAATTGTACACAAGCTTCTGCTGTGCCACCAGTATCAGCACACCACAATTTAATTTCATGGCAGACGGAACATCTTCAACAATCAGCTATTAGAGCTTGTACCCTATTTTTTTAATGTGAATGTGATTGAGATAATTCGGGAAGTTTGTGATGATGGCGTTGAGGTTGAGGTTATGCAACGAGAATGCAGTACACACTCATCATTGTTCTTGATTGCTTTTTGTGTGTTCATAATACCTTCTTTACATGAGTTGTGGTTTGGTTGATAGTTGATGATGTTTGGTTTGATGTTGTGTGATGGTGGTAGACGTTTCTTTTTTGAAAATTAGATTCTTCTTCTTTAAGCACTTGTAGCATCAACCAAACTAAACCACTTACTCATTTACTTCCACTTGAGAACGTACATTATGTCAAATGAACTTAAAAAACGGATGATTCCTTTTGACGTACATGAATAGTAGTGCATTCTATTACTGTAGCTAGAAAAAAAAGCCAGAAGTCGATGAATGCACATGTTGTTAAAACATGGATGTTAGGGAGATATATATTGATGATATGATATGACGAGTTGGGTTGTGTTTTGTGTTGTACACTTAACTTGCACATTTACAATAAAAATGTACTACTTGTTCTTTGTATATCTTTAGTCTGCATCAACAAAAAATTGTATGCCCTTCCTTCTCTTTCTCTGTCAGCTCAGATTGGATTGAGACAAAGTGGAGCTCGGGTGTTGAATGAAAAAAACCAAGAAAAATTGTTAGATGCTTGCATTCAATTGCGGAAAAATGCAATATAAGACCAACACCGCTTCCTCGTGCATGATATTAGCTCCCTCAATAGTAACGTTTTTTCATTCTTGCTCAGATAATGGATAACTGCTGGCAAAATGGTGGTTTAGCGGAGCAGTTGTATTCCTTGCTAAATTTACTAAAATGAAAACTAACTGTGCTAGCTTAATGGGGAGGATTAACTTATTTTTGTAACCGATATTTAACCCCTGTTGCGTTTCGTTGTGGGAACACATTTGTCAAAACATGTTACATGTACCTTTGTGCAATAATGAAGATGCTTCTCTCCCCAATGCAGAAGGAACTAAAGTGAGCAGGTAGAGAAAAGAAACGATGAAATGAAGCTGACCTCAAAAAACAAGCTGAACGGAGCCATAACTGAAAATGTTCGTTCGTCCGAATTTTATTTGCCACCCGCATTATTGTCATAAACATGATGTTCACACATGCGTGCTACACTGTGAATAGTTATTAGTTTTTTTTTGTTTTAAGACGCCCTAACAGTATTTGAAGTTAATTTTAATTTTCAACTGTCATCATATATCTTCTTTTTTTGTTTTGCAAGAGAGCTTTCCTTTTATAGATAGCATCCATCCATGAAAACAAATTGAGAATTTGCAATAGAATATAAGTTCCAAGTTTCACTCTGACCAGCAATTTTATTGACTCACCGCCCTTGGAGCTTAGGAAACGATCGGGCAGGAGTTACTTTTAGAAAACTGAAGTCTCAAAGTGCACTTTGTGAAATAACGCATATCGTCAAGATCAAGAATACAAGTACCACCGACTGCCAGATGAGCTCGGCTGTATTGGAAGCAATGCATTAAACAAAGGAAATGTTTGAATCATACTAGGAAGCGGTGAAGTTACTCAAACTTTATTTTTTTCAAAGAAGTAGTATTGAATTATGGTGAAGGGGCGATAACAACACGAATGAGGATAGCCAGCCAGTGAAACCTCGTTAGGTCATTATGGAGGTATTTGACAAATACTATTTGTAGTGCGCTTTTTAAACTCCAGCAAGCAAGTGGGGACGACAATTTTTCGTCTCATCCTTGCGTATGGAGCCATGCTAATATTTTTTGTATCATTCTCAAAAAACCGTGTCATGCATGGATACAAAAGCAACCAGGGAAGCCTTTGCAACAGAAATAGCGAATTATCCAAGATAGAGATGATGCATGATGGCTCCAACAAGTCCAATGAAGGCTGATATGAGAACTCCGAATGTGAACACGTCAAACCTCCATTTATCTCCGACGAAGCATGGTCGCCTCTAACTAAGAAGGTAGGCTTTTGCTAAGGAGTTGTCATTTTTAGCAGTGCCAAGGAGGTAGTAATGACTAGTAGAATAAAACATCCAGTCCAGTCCATATCTCCCGGATCCAATTCCTATGAAATAGTCGCCTCAATTTGTGTTGAACCTACATGTAAATGTTTATCTAGCCGATTGAACAAAACTAAAGTAAGGTGGTCATATTAAATTTACTTCAAAATGCAGAACCACATCTTTCATAATTGCTTTCCATTTCCATCCAGTTTAATTACCTAGCTTTTGTGGTATTTCTCATGTTTCATCCTAAGTCCAAAGCTTCTCATCTAGCCCCACAATCCAAATCCGATGTGCCAGGGCACAATAATCTTCTCAACGAGCAGCATTTTTCGTGTTGTTTTACCAGGAATTGATCCGACCAACTTAACTGGAAATGATGAAAATGGACTAGGATAATAACATCATATTGTGTAACGAAACTGTCTATATCTTCTGAGGTAAAATCAATTTTTAAATAAAGAACACAGATTTCTTTATTACCATCCAAAACTACCAAGAAACATTTCCTTTATTACAGGCTCCGTCGAAAGCAAAGCTTTAAAGACGAGAGTATGTATTGAGGGTATCTGTGGCGGTGTGTGTAGTCCGTCTATCCGTCTATCCGTCTGTTCGGGCAATGGCATCCACACCGTTTAACATT
>JAQGAP010000469.1:0-34332 GCA_034697805.1 Orchesella bifasciata | reverse complement strand
ACTTGTGTATTCCATTGTTCCGAGATAAATTACAAGGGGCTGCAGTAGCCACCCATTTTTACCAATAACAAAATCCTGATAATTTTCACGAGTAATGAAGAATATCTGCATTTTCATTGACTTCATTAATGAATCAGTGTAGTAATTTGGGGGGTTTGAAGTACGTTATTAAACTCACTCAAAAGTAGAAACAAAAGCTGCAAAGCATGACTTTCTGTCTTTCCTGTGGTGCAAGTACCATTTACTACAGAACAACAGAGTTTAATTTTTTCACGTATAAATTATCCCAGTATTGTCTGCATATTGATTTGACTTGTAATATTGGTTTCATACCAAAATTTGCTTGTACGACTCAGCACTGTGATGATAAAGCTTTGTCAAGGATGTAGTTTTGTGGAGCCAAGACGGAGTTTTTTTATGTTGATTAAAAAATCATCACAGCCTTTTGCTTGTTTGCACGATACTGCTTAAAAGTTTCTGCGTGTGCATTACATCAGATCCCAGTTGTATGCCATGTTTTTTAAAGAAGCTTCAGTAGCGAAACCTCACAAATGTGGGTTTCAGTGTGGAATAAATATATATTTATTTAAACCTTTCATTGCATGCAAATAACTATTCACATACATTATTTAATTTGGCAACTGACTGAAAGACTGAAGGAGTTCCCTCTTGTTTCACGTATCATTAGTGCGTAATTATTGCTACTTGATTCAGCCGTCCATTTGCATGACCAATGATGCCCCAGCTAGACCAGCTCTCTAGGTTGACTATCCTAATAATACCCGGAATCAACTTTAATGAACCCAAAGCCATGTATTATCGTTTGAAGGAGAACATAATATGTATAAGAACAACGAATTTTATTTGCACAGAATTCCCGCTGACGCGCAGTAAAATTGAATAAAAAATCCGCATAAAATTAGGCGTCAAAGATTACATATTAATCTCTGCGCAAACTGGTTCATAAAATCATACACCTAGAGCTGAACTCAGATATGGGATCACAGGGATTGTGATTGCACCAGTTTTTGGAATTACACGGTCCGAGGTAAAAATGGATTACGTAAAATTTCTGCTGCTAACTTTAAACTCTATATTTCAAAAAATTGATGTGATAAATTTGCATAAAAACATTAGCCTAATCATATATCAGTAAGAGTTGCCGCCAGATTGTCGATAAATTACAAATTGTTACGTCGCCATGCTCACATTAAAAACATCATTTGCATGTATTTTTCGTAAGTTGGCAAGACAATCTTAAACCACTGAATACCTACAATCAACCACATCAATACTGTTCTCATCATAATCCATTTCAAAAAACATAACATTATCAATTTCCAAATTACTGAAATATCGCGTTGTTCCATTGTGATTACGTCTGCAAACGCTTAGATCGCGTTGCGTCGTTGTGATTACACCTCAACCCATACCAATTTCCAAATTACTGAAATACCATGTTTGTCATTGTGATTACATCGTAAAACATACCAATTCCCAAATTACTGAAATTCAACGTTGTCTCATTGTGATTACATTTTAAAGCTTGTATTATCAGGTATTATCATGAAATTGATCTCGATCAGTCGGCTACAATCATCTTTTATCGGCAAAATCTTATTTACCAATAAAAACTAGCGCATTGCACACACTTGCACAGCAATTTGACAAATCATTTCACCACTTGTGGCTATAATTCAAAATAAATGAAAAGCTGGTATTAGTCCGTTAGCAAGGTCTTTCCTTTTCACTAAAATTACATGAACAGGTAGTGATTATGAGTGTGTGTTAAGTTACCCCGTTTGACAAGAAACCGTACGCTTGGCCTCAGCAGAAATGTTATCTCTGCAGAAACATGTGGTAATATTAGATTAAAAGCTGGTACTGCACTGTATCTTTACTATTTACATCTGATGACTGCCTGATTGTTAACACTTTTCACACGTGCTATATGTGTACAAAATTAAAGAAAATGTGTAGCGAATGGAACATGCACTCTGTCGGGTACAGGTTATGTATGATGGCTCAAAGAGACATTTGATAGCATTATGATTATGGATACATGAAATTGCAACAGTATCATCTTCTCCACCGTCGCGTCGACACTAGTGTTACAACAGGGTAATTAACAACGTGACTTTGTTCCATTTTTTTTACTAATGCGTCAAAAACCTCTTATCTTGTAGGACTGGTGGTTTTCATTATATAAGAATCATACGATAATTACAAGATTCGCGTAAAAATAATTATAAGCGTTGTTCGATCTAGCAATTAGAATGCCTCTGGTCATAACAATATTAGTATAAAATAATATATTTTGCTTACAGTCAACATTTGCTCAGTGTATGGTCTTCCTTAAATTCAGAGTCTCGATGTCTCGAACAAGTTGAAAATCACAGTGGATTCCAAACTAGAATAAAAACTAAATATTGAGACAAATGGAGAGGGAGATGAAAAAGGGAAAAAAGTCACGAAAAAAAGGTATCGTGATGTGATGTGCTGGCGCTCTTCGCATTCAGGTGCATGTGCTTAATTTTTTGAGCTCTGCAGTAATGATGGTAATAGTAGTACATGATGATCAGTCGCTTTTATTGTTTTTTAATCGTTTTGCTGACCGATGTTGTTTGGGTGGGACAGACGGCTTGAAAGGAGGGTTGGTCAGTTCACAACCCCATCTCCTGCCTTCTCCTCAGTTTGTGTGTATATATTTTGAATTATTATGTTGAAATTAGGAACTCAATGCATGCTGAATACTGATTAAGTGGAAAGGCACAAAATTATGAGCAGCACAAAAAGGCAAACATAAACAAAAAACGATTCCGTAGCTGATGGATAATTCAAGATAAGTATATGACATGCCGTGTGGTGGTGTGGTGTGTTGTAATCGCTTAGAAATGAAGAAGATGACTACGATCATGATGATGATGAGTACGATTGCTATAATAAAATGATTTTAAAATCTCAATAGGGGTTCATTGCAACCGTTGCAGAATTCGATAGTTTAATGCCTACTTCTATCAATAATAATTGTGCTTCACTCTCACCTCGAGGTTGGCAAATAACACTGATGATGTTAAATTGACTATTTAAGTTTTTTTTATTAAAAAAGCATTCAAATTTTCACAAACGGAGCTTTCAATTATTTTGGATGATGAATTTCGGTTTTCTTAGTTTTCCGATTGCCACCAAAATGTGTGTTCATCTATTTTATAGCTATTTTGCAAAAATTCTTCACACCAGCTTCAAAACTGGTTTGATAAGATTAGACACATCATTTAAATGTTTCATTATTTTTTGTGCGAATCGAGGAATTTATATGTATGCATTGGTTTGGAAGACCCCAGGGTATAAAAATGCACAACAAGGGATTTTATTGTTTAATTTTTACTTTTTGAGATTTTCTTCCATTTTAAGAAACTTCTTAGCGCTAATTAATGCCAAGGCCCCAAGAAGCTCTGACAGACTTGGCTAAAAAATATGAAACTGAAATGTTGGTGCTACCATGCTGTGCGGATGCTACAGGCTAAGAAATGTGGAATACATACGAAATCCCATCGTTGTAGAGATGTTAGCAAAATGGAATGACCAAAAATCTCTGACAATTTTTCATTTGCACAGTGAAGAAGAATTTGGCTCGATCAGAAAAGCATCTCAGCCAAATAAACCAGATGGAAAATCTGGATCAAATCTTTATTCCTGAAACCTGAGCACATTTTTATGCAACACAGTCCATCAGCTTTTTCTGGATGGATGTTGGGTTGGGGTGGACGATGAGTGAATCGATCCCATTCAAGACAAGAATAATAGAAATTCGATATATTATGCTTATGTTTATTCAATTCTGATACATTTTGAGAAAATCTTAAATTTGAAAAGTTTTCAGATAAAGATCAAAGCGGGGCGAAGAGCTTTGCAACCATTTTGCTTGAGTTTGGCCAGGCCAGAGAGACAAGTTTCTTTTTGTGTGGTGTGAAATCAGAAAAAAAGAGAAACGACATTGTTCAAAATGTACATTTTGCATGTTAACTGCCAAACACGGCCTTTTATAATATAATTCTTGGTGTAGCAATCAGAATCTTCTTGCTCTTTTGTAGATCCGGCATGCAAGCTGGGTGGCTTTAGTATATCATCATAACAATGTGATTTTGGCAATGTTAATTGCGCTTTTATAATCTCGCTAATTTCCACACTTGCAAATAGCGCATATAAAAGTTGTTTCAAGAATGGTAATAGTATACGCTACAAGAGGGCCAGCCCATGCCACATAGAGGTTAAATATGTTGAGTGCCAGGACTTCGACGTTTCCTCGCCAATGTTTAATTTACATTCTAGTTATATTGGCTGCCATGCACGGCATACACACACAGTCGTCGGTGGTGTGGCTGGTTGTGATTGGAATAACTATATGGACAATAAAAGTTTATGCAAATTCAGACTCCGAACCTTGTGCGCTGATAAATCTTCTGCAATTTTTGTTGTCTTTGCAAGTAGAAAGTGCCTGACTGAATTTGTATCACCAGCCTAATGTTATACTTTGAATAGCATCCGTATCATCAAATCGCATTTTGTTCTTCTCTAGGTTGCAATACACGATTTACGCTATTTATTTTATCTAACTACATGACTGAAAATGAACCACACAAAGACCTGAACCTGAAAACCCATCATATTATTATCATCGTTTGAGGTGGTAATGCGGTAGCCTTCTTTTTGTGTAATAGTGATGCTAATAATGTGAGTAAAGGAGTTTGATTCATGAAATTTGCTTCAGGCTTCCATTTTAACGATCAAGTAGGAACGACAGGTGGGCGACAAAAATGTCTTAGAATGTGACATAAAAAGGCTCTTTACAATTAGCAACTTTTTATCCAGCTCTTATTTAGCTCAATAATAATTATTGCAGTTGGGTGCTGCCAACATCCCAAAGCTGACACTGTATAACGGAAAGTACAGCCACAGTACTCGATAACTCACTTGCTCGACACTTTTTAATATTCAGAAGAAATATAGATGGGCCTTTTATTATCGGCAGAAATTCATTGACGTTGCTCATCAGCCATAAAACAACTCTGAGTTGTCGGCAATTATTCAAATCATTTATCTTTCAACGAGCTTCGTTTACGTAAGAATTATTATATTACCTTACTTAGAAAACATCATGGCAGATGCACAAAACCGGCAGTTTGTTGGAGTGAAGAAGGGACTGTAGCTTGTTAATCTGGGTTACAATGATTCATTTATTTGCCAAAATTACCGTGCGTGCAATAAAACTTAAATAAACAAACCTTCTACCTGTGCACCGTCTGCTTTTTCTCACAAGGCGAATAAAGCTAATGATTGTGGTGATAATGGTAATGAGCAGAATAACTTTATAATGTGTGCACTTCTCAACACCCCAACAAACTGAACCAATTCTTGAATTGTGTATTTTGTATGCTGACACATTAGTGGTAGAAGTAGATGCTCGGTTTATTGTCCAAACAGTAAAAATTAAAAGTTATCACTTATTTAAGGTGATTGGACTAATTAACCCATGTGAAATCAAGTTTTGAATATCACACTAATTTACACTCGAAGGTGTTACTCTAACATTATGTTTGTTGGAAAATTGACACAGGTTTTGTTCTCCTCAGTACATTGCACTTGATGCTAATAAAATATCCTAGAAGTGCTACCGGTGTTATGCTCTTATGCCGAAAAAACTTGTCAGTAGCCAAAATATGCACTTATTACAACTGATAAGAAGTTAAACAGATTTCAGATAACCTTGTCTTGTTATTTTTGAAGAGTGAAATCTAGAGCGGGGTGTCTATTGATTGTGTTTGGTTGGAAAGTGAGACAGCTACGATGTGAGGATGTGAGAAGCCGTACATTCGCACGTTGCCCCAAAATCATTACGGAATGAAACAACTCTTACTTTTGATCTTCTTACGTAGTAGTTCTTCGTCTTGCTTTTAGTAAATGACCTCAAGTTTGCGCTTTCCTTTTTAACGTGTTAGTTTTATTGAATGTTTATTAAGCCGAATCCTTTGGGTTGTCATTCCGAAAGATATTATTATTATGCATTTTATGATTTTGCAGATAATGAAAGATTTTTTTTTTAAGTGACTATGTTTAGAACTGTTCAAAAAAGTCGTTTGTTGTAAAATACAACATTGTTGCATCGTCAATAATCATTTGTATGCAATTTTTGGGTCTTTGCTACATTTTGGGTAAGAGGAGGGGTATGACGCATGTAGTTTCTGCCTGGTTATGTATGTTATGATGTTTGGCTCAACATTCCATTTTTAATGATTGCACCAGCGGATTCGTAAGTGATCACAACAGAACATCATATCATCATATTTTATCACGGCCAAAAGTTGCCCTCTCAAGGCATATCGATTTTTTGTCACTTCTCACGGTGAATATATCAGATTATCTCATAAAGTTTTATGGCTTAATGATAACTCTATCCTCCAATATTACCATCTTAGAAACTTGTCTTGGAATGTGAAATTTCTCTTATGATTGGTAATTTTACCATTATAATGATCCCGAAATTTAAATGCAAGATGGAAAAAACACTTACTTGTGATGGAAAAAAGAAATGATGATAATGATGGTTCAACTACAATATTGTTGATGTCCATTAGCACACTACATTATTTTTTTTGTACAAGTGCAGTGCACCTTGTAATAATTCCCAGTTTTGAAGCCAACCACTGCAATATCCTCCCAATAAACAAATTTTTACAATGAATCCGGATTTGATTTGATGGTAATATAATTTACACATTTAGTCATGCATCTACCTATCTTGGCATATCCCAAAGATCTGATCTTGCCTTCTTCGGCGGAGTTGAGTTGACGGTGCCTTTTCTTTGCAAGAAGAGAAGGGAAACCAACATTGTA
Organism: Orchesella bifasciata; assembly: GCA_034697805.1. Classification (NCBI taxonomy): domain Eukaryota; kingdom Metazoa; phylum Arthropoda; class Collembola; order Entomobryomorpha; family Orchesellidae; genus Orchesella; species Orchesella bifasciata. Next base: position 27,438 of record JAQGAP010000469.1, on the reverse strand, counting down.
GCATTCTGCAACCAACTGAAAGGCTGGAGATGGAGACTGTGATCATTTTGTTGTAATGCTTGTCTGCATGCCAAATGATCCCTTATTACCACCACAAGATGAATTTTACTCAAGATCAGCAACGCCAAATGCAAATGTTTATAGCTCACACATTCATCACACTTCTCTTATCCCATTCAACCTGATCGTCAATAAATTGCCAATAAATATTGTTGTGTGGGGCCGAATGAGAAGATTTTTATTTGGTGTCTGGGGAGAATAGTATGAGTGACCTGCGTGTGTTGGATACCTTGTTGCATTATCATATAAGTATACCTTGCTATATGGTACTTTCTGAAGAAGTTAACTGTGTTGGTTGTTGGCTCATTTTTACTTTTGAGATTAGATCTCACCCGCAGATGAGTTAAATCTTGTAAATTTATGAAGATGAAATCAGCAATGGCTCAAGTTTATTAATATCCAATGATGCAGTTCAGGCTTGATGAAAAAAATGCAGTTGATACGGACATAAATATAATGTGATGCAAAGTTTATTTTTACCGGTTTGTCTCTCAACTCAAAGAAAACTGGATCGGGTTGAGATCTACTTGTTTCATCATGCAATTTCTTGAACACAAGGCACACACTTGCTATAAATCCATTTAGTTTTATTATAAAAAATCATTTATGCCACGATATGTACTTGGATAAGAATAAGCAATCGTTTTTAATGATATTATCATGTAAATACACGACATGCATGGTACGTTTGATAGCTTGACTTACAAACCGCTCCTGTTGAATTACCTGCGAGAGGCTGCTGTTTACTTTTGTGTACGACATGCCATTAGCAATCTCCACTTGATTGGAATATATTACAATTACATCGTGTGTTGTGGATTTTGTTTTTATTTCTTCAACGAGATTTTTTTCATATGATTGAGCGAGAAGGAACTGCACAAGGATGTGCGGTAATAGTAAAATGGTGTACAAGGTTAGCTGGTGTTGAAATAGGATACAATAAAAATTAGATTGGTGTAAATAACATTTATATATAATAGGAGCAGCAATGGTAACATATAGGAGGAAAATGTAACATGCTTGATCTAATGCAATTCTAATGGAGTTCGGTAATGGAACAGCAAATATGTGCATAAATCATCCTATCAAGACACGCTTTCTAATTCTTCGGTCTCTCCCTCTCCCCAACTATGAGACGTGTATTGTTTGCAAAGGATTACAAAACAAATTCAGCGCTCCCCAAGATAACGATCAAGATTTGGAGCGATTACCTTGAGAAATTGGTAAGTTGCATATTTGTCAGCGATAAGACCAAATTATCACATCAGATAAATTAATCAGGCTCAACAGTCATGATCTGGTTGATGATGTGTTACATTCAGGTCTTTCACGAGGGAATTTTTTTTGCATTGTCGTAGACTCCTTACTTCTACCTAAAATGTGAATTATCGCTCTCTTTGCAACATCGTATTAGATTTGAATGGATATTGCATACGTAACATCCGTATTACGACAAAAACATGGGAGAGATAGTAATCGGTTGTACCAGTCGACTGTTGCAAGAGTTACATTGACGTTTCCCAGAATTCCGAATTCTAACAAGTGTTGATCCGCAGCAAAAAAGTGTTTAAAATCGAATAAAAAATGCTTTCAGCTGTGGCTGTGCCTAATCCACGGAGAGGCAAGTGAGCACAAAATCAAATCATCAGAACTAGGAGCAAAGCCATTTCCACTAATGATTTTATAATAGCTGGTGGGTACTTGTTAGATGAGGGCATGTGTGAGATTTTGTCAGGTGCTGATTGCATCTATTGATCTATGTGTTCCTGATCTTTCTGCGAGGAAAATTATATGAGGCTCTCTCTCTTTTCCCCTCGTGTCAACAGCTCAGCAAGCCGAAAAGCTAGAATGGATCACGGATTACAATCCTTTCAAATCTTTATCCTCTCTCCCACATTCACCACCACCACCTTTATCTGTGTCAATATAATCCATACCGACTAAATACACTCCTTTCACACTACGTGCTCACATTACATTATTCACCAGGTTGCTATATTATAAGAGGGACGACGAACCAAAAAAAAGTTTGTTCACTGACTAGCCACAGGCAACAAAGGCAAACCAAAAACCCATGATGGTCAACAATGAGTACACATTATGTATTGTTAATCCCCGAAATGGGGAGTTTTGAGACAAGCAAATCAGGGCTGAGATTTCTTTTCACTCGCCTGATTCCGTTTCCTCCCAGGAGAGATGAATGGATTAATTTTATGAAGATGGGAACTATCCAACAATAAAAATCATAACATCATTTCAATCGAGGAGCATTATTGCAAAGAAATCAAAAGCAGGTGAAGGAAGACGTCATCGATCTAACGCACTTCGGCGAACATGTGTTTTCGTATTGCTAACAGGCAACAACTGTGAATGGCATGTTGAGTTGTCAATTTTGATTCCCTCCCGTAGTAATAATAATTACGTTGCTTATGCTCGAATCGGATTGTGCGCTAGATTTATGACGGTGCCGCTTTTGTCTGGGTTGATGTTTCCATCTTATCTTTCCAAATTGATGATGTTGCCATTAAACTTATTGATTAAATGAGGCCTCTCGGCAGTTTTTTTTTGCTCCTTTTGTCTCACTGCTCACGAGATATTATGTGTATACTATTATTGTGTGATCACCTTTTTGACAGCGAGGAGATGTGACTGCAGGATGCTTCATTGCCCGCAGAGCAACCATTCAGAGCGAGCTTTGGCTACAAAAAATGGAATGGCACAGAAATCATGGTGAAACTGACAGTCACTGACTGACTCATTACAAGACTGAGAAAGATACAGATTCTTTGACACTCTTGGTCTTCTTGATCTGAGGTGAGTGCTCTGTAATGAATGATTAGTTGAAGGATGAACTGACAACTTACCTTTACAAACATACAAATCAGTCTCAAATCTATTGTGGAATGTTTCCTAACAACAATGATATTTGCCAAGACTAGTGATGTGATGATGCTAGTTGCATAGCTAATTCACCCACCTTTTTCGAGGCAGATCATCCCTCACCATTACAGAAACATTTACTAATTTTGGTGGGCATAATTAGCTTAGAAAACACGTTTACTAGAATACTTCTGAGAAGCTCTAACCACAATGAAAATGAAATGGTATGGAGGGGCAAACGGAAAACAAATTCTTGGAATTCGTCTCGTTGATTTTGGCCGAGCAGAGATGTGATTGACGACCGCATTTGGGCCATCCATTAACTTTTGATCTCTTGAACTTTGAAAGATCTTCCCCAAACCAATTTTCGGACATAATTTTTATCATTAAGATTGAGCGAAACTGATCTCAATTGCATTAATGATGGTGACGAATTGATGGTGCTTCATAATTTAGACCAAAAGGTGGTAATTTGTCGCACGCAAGATTTAAGTGTAAAGCAATAAAATAATAAATTTATGTTGATGGATGGGTCTATGGCAAATTACATTGGAGAACGCGCTCCTTTAACTACAAGTTTTTGTGTCATACATTCCGATACGTTATTTTGACTTTGTTTTTGTGATTTTAATTACTGGACTAGGTATCATCAAGTCTACTTATGCTTTAGAATCAAATTACGTTTTGAAATGATTAATAATTTGTGAACTATCAATGGCATTTGAGGACAATTTGTAGATGATCGCACATCACCCCGAGCACTATTACATTGCATCACAAGGTCAATCTTCTAAGCAATGCAATCCCGTTTACTCTCCATGAAAATAGACTGATTTGCAATTACATGCACTGAGCTTTAAAGCACTTATTCCCTTGCGTTTCACCCGCTCACTCATTCATTTTCATTGTCTAGGCAGTGGTTTGGGAATTCCAGCATCAGAAAGACATCTCTTGTATTTGTTCAGCTTCTGTTGATACTGTTTCACCAAATTGGATACAGTTTCAGCTGATTTGATTCAAATCAAGAAACGATTTTAATCTTGTCGTTGCGACACTTCTGTTGCTTGCAATAACGATTGAAAGAGAACCTATGCAATACGAAAGTACTTGATATCGTGCTAATTTGTTAAGAGCAAGTTTCTGACAAAGATTTTTCTTGGTATGTTGATAATATTGACGTGTTAGATGCATGTGTGTCGGTAAAAATTGCTCCGTTGGAGAACAATTTCTGTTTCAGCAAAAATATACTCCTACCCAATGTTTAATAGTATGTCTACGAAGGTTACATCAAAACCTGTAGGAGTCAATCAATTATGTTCCACCTTATAGAGGAATTCGCTTATTTATCCAAATAGGAACTATGGTTAATTTGTTAAAACCAAGATGTATACACCAGAGTAGTTGAATATTTGAGATGAGAAAACAAGAGATAAAAAATGTAATCGGCAATTCATGATTTCTCACTTCCTTGTCCAGATTCCTATAGACAATGGTGCGAAAAGAAATCCGAAGCAATGGCTGAGAATGAGGAAATTACAGAAGACTGACAATTAAAATGATTTTCTGAGTCTGTCAGTAATTTGAATTCATGCGTAAATGATCTTTGGCTCCATGCATGAAACCAATTTGCACTTCATGTCGCAACCTGGCTAACGAAATTCGCAATGAATTTTCTAATCTCTACCAGGTGTCTGTGTTATAAATACCTACAGATTGGTTGTGTTTGTGCGCATCACTTCCGCAATTCGATAAAAAACTGAGCCATGAGTTAGTTCCAAGGGAAATTATGTGAAAGTTGTTACCTCTGTGTTAGGTTTCATTTCATTCTATTAATTACCCCGGTACTTGTTTTGGCTAATACATATGGAGGGATTTAGACGTAGTACATACATTTGTAGATAGGAGCAAGTACCTACATAAGTATATGCAAGCAATTAAAGTACCTGGGAGAGATTGTAGTCGAAATCATTATCGCCATTCCATCAGTATCAGCCCATGGCGTGTGAAATGAATGGACGATGGTGGTGCTGGTATCCTATGGTCCTGAGAACCTCATTTTTTAGTGTTGTAGGTACATGGGGACGCGATGCATAAAAAATGGTGTGCCATGCAAAGATATTAATGTTATTTCGTGATATGATGGTGAGCTTCAGCACATTTATCACTTGTTTATGGGAGATTCCAAAGGAATGCCTAATAAGAAAAGGCTAGCAAAGTCAGTGCGCCACGCATCATTGCACCTTGTGCCGTATGGTAAAAGTTTGTGATTGCAACACAAACAGACAGCGAGGAATGTATTAATGATGACAACGAGTATTGAAGTATGAAGCAAGTAGGAAGAAGAGTCTGGTTGTCTGCTGGTGATGAGAATGAAAAATAAAACGCATATAGGGAAAGTACCCGATCTTGCGAAAAAGTCGTGTAGCGCCTGCGGATAATCTGAAAGGATGAAAATGGTTGGGGTAGCTTCGAAAGAGCGTGTAATGTGTAGGTAAATATTAAATGGCTGTAGACGGTTTAAGAGTTGCCAGTAAAGCACCTGACACGCATGCATATTCAAATAAATATACAACTTCAACTTTTCCACATTGTTTTTATTTCGACCTAATACAGAGTATCCAGCCGGTTTAGAAAAAAAAACTTGTGAATTTTTATTCATACATACCTACAACTGTACTGGTTCAGCCAAGCTGATAAGGTTGTTAGGGTTGAGGACAACCTTTTGACTTTTGTAAAAACGAAGCAAACAAAACAAATATGATGGAAACTAGCTTCGAGATTTATTCCCAAAACAAACTCCCAACTTGTCAAGGAGGATTGAACCATATCCTTCAAGTTATAAGGAGGATGAGCATTGAAGGAAAAGCGGCATGAAAAATTGCAATCATCCTTTTCAACTTCCCCCAAACTCAAAAATATTTAGTGCCTATGCGTATGCAAACTAGAGACGAATTGTTGAACTCATCTCGATGGAAGATGATAGGAGCAACTTCAACTTCACGTTATTCAATAAATAATATATCATTTCATATATAAATATAGTATGTACTCAAAAATCTCATGACTACACACAACACAGCCCAGCATCACTTCCATAGAGTTTACCTAAAGGTAACCCACATCAAATCATTTAGCTCGTTTCTGCTCTCTTGAGATGCATGCAATTTGTGCAACTCTATAATTAATAATCAGCAGAGTTGGATCACTTACGAAAAGTGCATTTTCCTCTCCTTAAAGATACACATTATTGAATGAAAGTTTGAGCAAATCACAAAAGTGTAATACAAACATACAACACGACTTGCCACCCTTATCAAACACACAGAGAGTGCTTCATCTATATAAAAAAAAGTTGGGGATCACAAAAAAGCAATATCTATTTTTCACTATATCTGTCGAACCATCGAACTATAATCATCATCAAGATAATCAAGGATTCCATTGCATTGGGCGTCATTTTGAATATAAACCATCGAGAGTCAGAACTCGACAGGTCAAACGAAGAGCATCTTCTCAGGTTGATGATGATGATGACGACGAGAACGAGTGAGTGAGTGAGTGAACGAAAACATGGTAATGGTAGTGTACATTACGTAGACTTCTCGAGTGAACATCCAAATAGTAGTGCATGCATGCAATATGCATGCCTCAATACACGCCTTCAAACTTTAACGCGTCACCTCAGCATCGGCTCGGTCGGTCAGGATGGGCTCTTTTTTCTCTGTCATTTTCGCGTTATCATTTATCCAAAAAATGCAAAAGCATTACTTATTAACCTTTCCTATGATTTCCGATGAGACCCCTTTGGTTCTCTCATTTTTTACATTCTTCTGCTTCACTTGTTTATACTATTACCATGGACGTAGGATGTATGATTGTGTTGCGTATGCCTTTTAAATTGGAGACGAGAAAGGAAAAAAAGTTGAGATTAATACTGTTGCGTCGTTTGTACCATAATACATTCAGCTAGTGAGAGGTACATTCTGTGATGTGCAAGCATGCAAGATACTGCTTGACGTGCCTTCTTTCTTCAGGTATAGGAAGGAGGAGAGGAGACGCTGAAAGTGATAATACAAAGCCTGTTATACTGAGGAACAGTAATGGTGTTACTTTATGACAGTCATGGCTAGTTAAAGATATGTAGATGGAGGAGTAAAAAGGAGAGGTTATTGCAGGGTTCATCTGTGCCGATGGACATTCCCACGGTATGATATGAATCTCTTTCCCAATCTCATTTGAATGTACCATAGCCATAGCTCCACAGACGACGAGCTCTCTATTTTCAAGTAAACCCTATAAAATATCCAACTCACAGAAACAATGGTATGATGAAACTTTCCTTCCCGAGCACGCATGTGACCACCATTCAATTTTTTCAAATTTTTCATGGTATTTTGGCTAATTACATGGATCTTTGTGACATGCGAAATTGGGCAGGTAAAACTATTGTGTGGTGATTTCGAGGGAAAAGTCGGTAACCTTTGCATGCACATGCCTAAGAATTCCACATCGATGATGTTAATTTGCACCAAATTGGGTTGACTAGAGATTTTGCCAAATTTGCCGTTAGAAATGAACAATCTGATTTTTATTCAAACGTTTTTGCTTTAATATAATATTGATCGAACTATACAAGTACAAATTCAAAACCGTGCCATCGATTTTTTAACTGCACGCACAGGCTCTACAAAGAAGAAATATTAAAAAGAATTTGTTCCTAACAACTGCAACCTCATCAGTTGTAATTTTTGTAGTTCGCAAAATTAAAACATTGATGTTAATAGATTTTCTTACAATTTATTACCGTCTTCGCTACCTTGTTCACTTCTACAAGGTGGCGAATGCTTTTATTTTGTACGTTTTTTTACAATAAAGCTCCAAGAAGAAATGTAGTCTTTTCATGCTAAGAAAATGTGAATTTGGTCCATAAACTTGTAGAACTCTTACAATAAAAGGCAAATTGATGGCCTATGGAAGCAAATGGATCAACCCACTTCATGTTTGCTTCAGTTCATAGACAAATGAATAATCCTTCAAAAAACATACAGATATACGCCTTTTGTACTTTTGTGTCATTTCTCCCAAAAAAAATGTAGTCTGTTATGTTAGACCCAGCAATAATTAGTATGTTCATAACTTGCTTTTGCCTTTTCATGCGATATAATACAAATCAGTTTTCAAAAAAACAACCAATGCAAATAATATAAACTTCCTACTATCTACCACCACACCACAACCGTGATGGGTGAAGAAAACATATCATGACAGAAGTAATTAAAGAAAAAACATTAAATATGAGGGTTTAGGGCTTGTATAAGTAATTGAATGTAAATGTGTACTTCTCATGACACAGACATGAAAACATGCTCACTTGAAAATTTCATTTTTTCGATCGTTGACAAGATGTTCTGGTAAGGTGGAGAGATGTTGTTTATAATCATGGTAGAATGTAAGATCTACGCGTTCATACTGTGAAGGTGGCCTTCTGTACTAATGTTGACCTTTGATTCAATAATTTTAACTAACATAACATAGCAGGTCTCTCTGCTCTTTACCCTTTAAAAACAGATTACCAATGAATCATGCTTTGGACTTTCCTCCAATCCAACCCTCCTGCTTGACGATGCAAATTGGTCTGTATCTGTTAATACGCGCCGTGAGAGGTAACTACTCTGGGGGATGTTAATTTTTTGTAACCATTAAATTGTAACAATTAAACCCCAGCTGCTTCTGGCTGCAAATTTATTCCCATATTGCCAACTCAAACCTTGAATAGGTATGGATAGTCCATGTTGGATTTAGTACTTCCTTCTGTTCCGCTCTGCAGACGGCAGCTGTGTCATCACATTATCATCAAAGTTTAACGACTTTCTGACGTTACGTATGATATTTTAAATCAATATTATTTGAATGATTACGACACGGTGCTCGAGTTTCTAGAAGCCATGAGTTGGCTTGACCTTGTAGAGGAATTGAGACATCAATTAGAAATGATCGCCATTCAGATTCAATAAGATGATGATTTTCACGTAACACTGTAATATACATAAATTAGAGAGCAGGAAATTTGAGGGATGGCAGAGAATCTTATTATCTAGACTCTAAAATTTTCAAACACTTTGCCACTATAGTAGTAGTTCACCTTTTGCAAAAACGTAGTTCGTTGATGCCGTGCCGTGCAAGGAAATTTCGGCAATTAATACATGCATGACTGGCAACTGTAGGAAATAGTTCCATTCATACCAGTCTTCGTAGATGGGTGTCCAATTGCAGAATATGTTTTGCAATCCTTTGCAAAAATGAGTTCTGTTTGTTGTGGCGCATCGAAAATATTTTATGTACCCAATGACGTTTATCATATTCACTGCTATAAAACGAATGCAAAGTCCGTTTTAATCTAAGATTACACCATCGGCTGGTAGTGTCAATGAAGCTGTCTCACAGTAATTCCTCCATGATGTTTTGTCAGTTAGTAAAAATTAGGTTTAGAATGCGGAAATGAAACGATTACTAGAGTAGTTTGATGACTGCATTGAAAATTTGCAATTAAAATGTGATTATATTGCACGTGGATTATGATTTATGATACTACTGACCAAGGCTATACATTTATTTTGCAGATGCAACTACTTCTCCAACATCATCGTAAGGAACACATAGAGTTTCGTGAATATTAATGTGAATTTGTAAAAAAAAAGTGTTACACTTGCATTTACATCGAAGCCTCACATTTAAATTGCTGATCTGGCTGGTTCCTTCATCATTTTATTTTTATGGACAACAGCTTACATTTACGACCCACTTGTACATGCCCCACAATCAGATATGGATTGACTGGATTTTCATGCTGCTGATGTTTTTTGCCATACTTTTCCCGAATAGAATCTCATTCCATTAACTATAAACCACTTGTAGCAGCAAGACACTATAAGAAGTTGTTGCGTAACGTGGACTATGACGATAAAAGCTACAGGGCGAAAAAAAATCGAGGGAGAAGAGCATTACAAGGAGGAACGCAGAGGAAGGACAGTACCGTGATTATCTTTTTGGCTTCCACATCTTCTACCACCACGAACAATTGTAACTAGCTTTTATTTGACGATTGTGCCCTTGTTACGGAGCAGTAGTTGCTGTCTGCTGATGCTTACCTAAATTATTCTTCCACTCGGCTCTCTGGTTTGTAGCTTCTCGTGCTTTGTTAGTGCTTCGATTTTTTATGAAAAAACATGACATTTATAGCAAATCATGAAAAATATTGCACTCCCTCCTTTTAAACTTGTTGATTGTTTGCTTCTAGGGCATTCATAATATTATTGACAGTTGCAAAAAAATGGTGCACCAAACAGAAGCAGTAAGCAACTAGCATACTGCTGGTCCAATCACCGATGTGGATAACTACAAAAGATGTAACCAATTCAGAACATCCATGCATAATTTATCCAAAGTTATTTAACCACACGGTAGTTGTTGTTGTGTGCCTACAAATGCACGAATTTGTAGATGACCCTGGCCCATCGATACACAATTCATATGGAGTAGACAAATGAGCTTGCTGGTTCTGGTTTTGCTCCATTTCTGCATCTTTTGAAGTGCAGTTACTACTGAATCCGGGATATAGATTTTAAAATGCACTGTTCTTTAAACTATGACGAATGTAACTAAAACCTTTAGTGTTTTTTGCAATGATCTGGATAATTTTTAAGTAGATCGGTATGAATGTCCAATTAAATTTGGTGTTAGAAATCAGCTTGAAATTAGTTAATAATAAATAAATGAAAACTTTTTTTACTTTGCAAAAACTCAATGAATCTATTTTTACAATCAATCCCATTGCGGGGTATTCCGCAAATATATACCGACAGCTAGCTTATTTATTTCACGAAATTATAACGTGATCAAACATGCATGTAAAGTTAATTCATCTCGCAGTCAGGCGACCGGGCAAAAAGTGCTTTCTTCATTGTGAGTGAGCATGTACATCCTAAATTTTATGAACATACATATGTTGGCCCACATCCTTCAAACTTCATGTCAACACGCACACACTCTTCCCTCTGCCTTCTTTTCAATGATGATGGTGTCAGATTTATGTCTTCGGAAATTAAGTCGTGCAGTAAAAAAGGTAATCAATTTGTAAATTCTTCTTGAGCTCATCACGATCATTAACACCCATGAAGCTGAGAGGACGGATGACATCAGTGATTGTAGCCACCACATCATCTTCATCAATATTATTATTGCACGAAAGGATGTAATGCGAGGTTCATCCAAGCTGAGATTGGATCCAACCAATCCGTCGATTCCCATCGCATGTTAGCTTTAATGATGAATGGGCATAAACCAGGGTTTAGTTTTATTACAACTGGGAGCTCCTTCAATGAAGCTGCTATATTTATCCAATGTACAAAAGTTTTCCTTTGGCTAATGCCATGTGCTCCTTTTAGATCCTAATATTGGCGCATCTCTTGTGACAGCTTGAAGGATGAGGAGTCTTAATCATGCTGTGGCAAATTCATTTCATTCCCATTTTATAGCTACGTCTAATCCAGCAATTTTTTGTAGTGCCGATGATGTACACACCATTTTGTATAATAATGTGGCTTGTCTTTTCATTCATTGTTACACAACAATTTGGCTGATTATTACGAGTCTGAAAAAGAATAGAGAGAGAGAGAACCGAAACGAAGGAAGTAAAAAACCAGAAGTTGTGTGCAACCATATTGGAATAAAATGATAATGAAATGATGAAGCTAGTTTTTACAGTCTTGCATAATATTCTGATTTGTTTTGAGAATGATACGGTAATTCATTCATTGCATCCATTCATACATTCTCTACATTACACTGCACTCCACTGCTCGCTAGTACTAGACCACAACCATGTTCTCCTTCAACTGAACTTGTCCAGCCAAAATGACAATGTGTGTCTGTGTCCATTATACTTACACTTTACATAAGCAAGGCACACATGATCGCTGAATTACAATATTATCCAACTTGCTTGCGTATACAACCATGGGGCATTCAAACACTTACCTAGCAACACAACACCGCACATCATTTCTTTATAATCCAAGGAGAGGAATTAAGCCCGTTTTTTGCATCAACTTAATCGTGCTCTCTCTCCGTATACCACTCATAAAAAATTCCCATTGTATGTTTACAGGTATTGGGAATGAAAAGTCACTTTCAATCCCCGATCATCATTATGTACGCTACAAGAATATAATTGCCATCTTACTTATGAGCGCGGCATAAACCATGTAGTATGTAATGGGATGTGTTGTAACTCTAATCCATGCAAGAAAGGAGAAGGTGCTACTAACGAAATTAGAAAATTGTAGGGATGACCACCACAAACGACAATAATGGTGAGGATAAAAAATGAATGTATTTTGCAATATGATTAATTACAGCCAGGGTTTAAATTGGGTAGTGGCTTGGCCATCACCCACTATCTTATGCAGAAGCAGTAAATACTACTGGTTTATTAGAGTGATATGTATGTACAAGCCGTGACACAACCAATAATTACCTCGCAAATTTTAGAGACTGACCAAGTATAAAATTTGATGATTCGTAGACACGTTTTGGGATGCAGGTACTTAGGCTTCGGAGGCTACCGCAACAGATGATGAGATGACGATGAGACAACGACGCGGAGATCGTGTTGTAGATGATGATGAGTTAGACTGTTAAGAGAGATGAACAGGTTGGCATCTTCCTTTTCCCTCCCACATTCCCACACCCAACTCCTGTGTCCTTTTAAGTGGGAAGTAGAAAAAACGAGACTAAAGTTGACGCTATATCAAACAGAACGATATACAATGTGTGGTGTATATATAAATAAAGTGATGCAACTACCAAACAACCTTTTGTGTAGTAAGAAGAAGCTCATGCTGCTTTTTTATTCTTACGTGCCTTTCTGAAAAAAGGCATGAGCATAGAGCCATCCTCATAATGAATTGAAGACGGACAGATGGGTGAGGGAAAAGAAGGATGCATGGATAAATGGATTTGTGTGATGGATAGCTGCAAGATACAGAAACAGAGAAAGGCAGGAAGGAATGAAGGCTCCGTCAACTATCATCAACATGTGCACTTCTTTAAAACTTCCTGCTGCTTCTTCCAGCCTTTGCCTACGTCCGTCCGTAATTTCTTTCCGAGTTGAGTCTGTTAGGTTACGCTACATTATGATATGACGGAGGAACGAGGAGCAAGACAAGACCCTTCCCGAGACTCCTCCAGTCAAAACCAATGCCTACCTGGCCAAGTGGAACGTACCTACGTCAACGTATAAGGCTTCGCCTTTACCTGTTCTCTAAATTGATGTGAGTAAAGCATATTTTTCATAGTTGACGGAATGATGCAGTCATGCAGACATGGAAGCTCGGCGGAGGCACTTGAATAAGAATGCTATAGAATAATTGTATGAATTTCTTCCGATGCACCCAAGAAGCAGCACACTATACCAAACCATCACAAAGTTGCTATCAGTCAGTCAGTCAGTGTGTTTGAAGAAAGAAGCGAGAAGAAATCATCATCATCATCATCATTCACAATGTAATATTGGGAAACAACGTTTTTAGAGGTTGACTGAAAAAGAGGAATAATGGTTTTTATTTCGTAAGCTGAGATAAGTTGGTGCAAGTCCCAATATTATATGCAGATAGGGTAGACGCTAAATCCAAGTTTTTGCCTGGTATTCGCTCACTCAGCCTCTCTGAAAGGGCCAGGACAGTGCAAGGATCATTGGAGAGGACGTATACCGATGCATATTTAATGCTGAATAAAAATATAATGACTGAGGAATAGAAAAGATGCACACTTTTCGTCTGATCAGAGTAGTAAGACGAGGAGGAGGAGATGGAATGATGAGTATGTATTTAATGAATTTCCAAAGGTTGTGTAGCATTATTATTATGCATAAAACTACATTTGGATGGAGAAGAGAGAGAGATGAAGATGATGATGATCACACATTCTATCTTGATTTTTCTTAGGGAATACAACTAAGGATGTCTGTGTGATCATCTTCCCTCACACAAGCTTGCTTTTGCTTACATCACATCATCTCATCTCCCAAGCTGGCCTGGCCTGGCCTGGCTGGCCAAGCTGACTGGCTTTTTCTGAGATTTTGTTGCTGTTGCTGGTGATTCTTATTATGAGAACGATGATCATGATGATGTTGATGAGACATCCAAAAGATCCACAAGTATTACATTATAACACACAACCATGGATTTGAGGCAGGGAGAAGAAAAAGCATTACCACTGCTACCACCACCACCACCATCGTCATCATCATGATCACGATGATGATCATCAGGCAAGTCAAGGCAGGGCATAGAGACAACCACCACATGGCATGGGAAGCGAAAAGGATGATGATAAGGAATGTATCGAAATAATAATAATATTACCGACATTGCATGTAAGCAAGCAAGTTACTCCTCTGCGTAGTTCAGTGATGCTGCTGCTCCTCACTTGGAAAGATAGAGAGAGAAGAGAACATTGTAATGAGTGAGAGAAGAGTCGGCAAGTGAATTAGCTTGCAACTAGCACAACATCAGTTTTTTCCAACAACTCTTCACACACAGAACACACCACTGAAGTGAAGCAAAGTGTGTGTGAGCCGAGAGAGAGAGAGAGAGAGAGAAGAGAAGACGTATCATACTTTGCACCACTGTCCATTCGCGTACAGTTGGGAATACGCTGTGAGACAGTGAGTTTCTTTGATCGAGAGTTCTCTTGTTGCCGTTCCTTCCAACAACTCCTACTCCTTCTGCTCCTCTTCATTGTGCTTTTTTCCTTTAACTTTGTTGGAGTATTAGCGCCTCCGCAGAGCAAGATATTTTTGACATAGTTATAGCACATACATACTCCCATCTTAGCCCTCATCATAATGGGAGTGTAATGTAAGTTATTGTTGTTAAGTATCCAAAAAAACAAACGATTATTCATAATTCACATGAGGAACTTCTGGACTTTGATATCATGTGTAAAAAAAATAACATGTAAACCGGAGAAATTTGTATGGACGCTGGAAGCTCTGCGAGTTTAAAATGATATAAACAAGTCACAAAGTCAGATACATTTTATCTGCTAGTTTGTGCTATTATTGTTGATACTGCTGTAGAATAACTTTGCTACACTGTGCGTGTTCCATTATATTTAACATTTAATAAGTATCTTGTGGAGATACACATATGTATGAGTGCGCTTTGCGGTTTCCACTCTTTTCCTCTGCACTGTCATCATCACAACACAACGTTGAGCTGAGCTGTGGGGAAGGAACAAAGTTTTTATCGTAGTTTGAGTGTTTGGCCAATGTGTGACTTTTTCATGTTCCAAAACATCTGAACAAAGTGAGGTGGAATACAGAAACTGTATTAAAAATAATATGACTAGCCCAAACTTAGTTTGACTGGACTGGAATGCACGTAGGCACATAACTGTGGGAGTAAAAGTTTAGTCTGTTGCCTGCGATCAACGGAGAACCAACCCAAGGCTGGTGACTACCCATCCACCTGTGCTCATAAGTGTGTGATTCTATTCATAAAACATAATATTCTTTAAAAAAACAGATACGCCGGTAACACCTTGTAAATGAGTTGTGCTTGTTGTACTGTGTTCTAAAGTGCAGTAGTAGATCACTTTCCGCAGTCCACATGGATTGAAATCAGGTTCGAATGACATAAGACAAAACCTATTCGTGAGATGAGCCAATTTGCATAATACCCTGGAATGGATTCTTTCCCAGCACTTGCATATCATTGTTCCGGTGTTTGGTGACAGTTCGTTTTGATCAATAACTTTGGCCGGGCTATACGAGAAAGTGACTTGTTTGTTGCTGTTGCAAGTGGTTTTCACTATCATATCATCATCATTGTATAATTTACATGAACATTTGAAAAAGCATGAGTGAGAGAGGAGATATCAGTTATCAAGCTGCTGAAATTTGAATGCACTCCCCTATCAAAAACAGATTGTGGTGACGATTACTAGCTGGAGGATGATCTGATGTATGTTACGTTATCATCATCAGCAGCAGCTCTCATCTCGACTCAACTCTGATGTGACTGTGTGTGAGAGAGTGTGTTTGCAGATTAATCAAGCATAGAACTCAATACTTCTCTCATGACTCACTTTATTTACTTGGCTTTGGCTCTACAGCTAGCTCACATCACTGGACGGGAGCAATACTTAACAAGTGTGTAAAGAAACTCGAGTTCATGTTCACACTCATCACGTACGTTATGAGCTAATTGTGGGACATCAAAAGGGCAGGGTAAACACGACGTCAAGTCAACTGTCGCTCTCCTTGTTTTTACTTCCAGCCTCCTCTCCACGTAATAAACCACAATTTTCAATAAATTTGCATTTTCGCAACACAGCTCTGAGGAAGTTTCTGGGCTTGGATGCAGTAGTGCTCAGCCTTGAAGTTTTAGTTTTGAATGCTTTCCTTTATTTCAACACCCATTACGTGCACACTCACCACGTAATCCTCCTGTCTATGCGGTTGTTCAGCTATTTTGCAACGAGTTTATTGTATTTACCGATCAACTCTCCCAGAGATGATGACGAGCCGCATAATACATAAAGAGCCGATGAATGCAAATAGCAATGCGACCACTTGAGCCACGAGTATCATGAGTGGAATAATATGAACGAAAAACTGCTCCTCTACTCCAATGGTTTACTTTTTTGATGCATCAATGACGATGAAAGATTTATTATGTTGCCATTATTAAATAGCCTGTTGCTCGCTACAGATAGCCACATAAACAGAGTATTTTGACAAGAATCACGCTAAAAAATAAGCCACCTCATTGATTGTCAAATCATTATATGATTAACTTCTAAATTGGTTGACAATACATGGATGCTCTAATTGCCGAGCCAATCTTACATGCAACGCTTTGATGTAAGACACATTTTTATGTGCGAGTGAGGGACAAGGGAGAAGCGCATAACAGAACATAACACAACGCTATAAAATATTGATGTGAAACGTGAATCCATGTTGTTTCGACTCACATCATCATCATCATCAACGCATCTCACTCAACTCGTTGTGCATCTTCCCTGTGCAGCACTGTAGCTGATGTTCCAAGGACAACAAGAATTTTTTAAGCCGTTACGCTATCACTTCTTTGAACTCTAATAAAAATTTGCAAGCAATAGTCACGTCAAACAAACTCTTTTTTTGCAACTACTCATCCACTCACTCGCTGATCCATAACCAGGAGACAATCTATCCATCATCAGACGAAAAGCAATACGCTTTTTTATACAAGACATATACTCACTTTGAGTGGAAGCTGGTGCTGTTGCACCTACTGGAAAAGAAGAAGAGGAGGTAGGCAAAGCTAAGCCAGTCTTGGACTTCTTTCATCGTTAAAATCGTTATTGTTATCACAATCATTGGTCTCAGTATTATCTCACCATTTCGGCAATCGGGCCAAGTTATTACCCCTTATTCCCTTGGTATAATCCTTCCTGCATTGATTTGATGTAAGTTTGATGTGCTTCAAAAAATATAAATCCCTGTGATTTTTATCACCAACTACAGCTCATCTTCATGAAACTTTGGCTTAGTCCAGCCACGTTACCAACATTCATGCAAAAAAATTGCAGATGATAGGACGGGACTGCATTTTTCCTTTTTCTTAAAATCAAGCACTCAGTTAATTCTGTGTTCGTAGGGAATATTATTCACATCTTTTTGTCCTTATGATTGATTGCAGAGAAAAATAGCAAAAGACTGGAGAGATCCATTATTGCCCACTTTTTACGGAACCCTGAGTGTATAGGAGTAAATTTACGAACCACATTTATTGACTCATCAACAATACTGTCAAGTACAGATAAAAACAAGAGACCAGAATTGAGAGGGAGCAGTTTTACTCAACTCGTCATTACAAATCCATGTTCCATTTCTTAGAGAACAATCATAAAATATTGCTCCCCTGTCCATTATAATGAGTATCATGAGGACGGTATAGAAGTTGTGTAATGTAATTTGCTACATTCATCGTTTGGACCTCCATATATCATACACCTAAAAAGCAATCACTTTCAAAGATTTACAACAAACTAATTAGCTTTCTTGACTTAATTTTTGTTTTACCAGTAGTATTGATGTGGTTTTTGTTGGCTGGTCTTTTTTTTGTGAAGCCCTGTAGTTCTTGGTGTTGATGGTAGAGAAGTGCATGGAGGTAGTGTTTTTATACCACCTGATGTGAGTTGTTATTACATTGTTGTTGGAGGAACAAGTGAAACAGTTCTTTTTTTGCATTGATTAGTACATTGTATTGTGCTCAACATCTCCTTTTTTTGTCTGACTTTCTACATCTCTCTGATATACTTCTATTTATCTCCTTAGCGCATTGTTACTCCACATCCATTTCCATCCATTACAACAAACTCCTCATTGAGAAAAAAAAACGAAGATAGAACTACTCCTGTTTTTACTCTCCGTAAAACAGAAACAATATAAAACTAGACTAGAGTATAACTTATGTATATGTGTGTGTCTGAGTGAACATTGTGCACTTTGACAAAGACTTCAAAAATCCAAGAGAGAGAGAGAGAGAATCCTCATCAGGACTACCATCTAATCATCTTCCAATTTGTTCTACACAACTATAGACATTGACTCTGTGAGCGTGCAAATTGAAAGATTTATTGGATTTGTATCAACTGCACGAAGCCCAGGATCGTTGTGTAAGTCATTACTTGCTTCTAATAATTAATTTTTCTGATTTTGTTTATATGGAGCAATCTCCTTTTGTGTTTCGGCTTCCCTTCCCCCACTTCTTCTTACTACTTGTAGCTGCTTCAATTCTCAACCAAGTATGATAGATTATGTTGTGCTGTGTTTTGGAGAGCTCGCATGAAAGTTGATGATGAGATGGGATGCTGAGTGTGTGAGAGAGTGAGTGGAATGGGGCATACTAAGCAAGCGCTGAGCTAGTTAGTTGTGTTGTGGGCTTGATAAAAAGGATGATGCTGTAATGCTTTATTATATTCCCATAATCACATTTCCATTGAAATTTGACGAGACATAATTAAAGACACGAAAAAGTCATTTTTAGTTACCGTCGAGCAGAATCAAACTCAAGTTGAAATCAAATTACAATGGATCTATACTCAATAGGCAAAGCAACAGCATATAAAAACTTCACTCGCTCCCAATAATTTATTTCAACAGCTTCATAGTATTCACCTTGAGTAAGAGTAAATAGCCAGCTATCTAATGCATATAGAGATAGACAACATTAGTTGGATGATATAGATGTATCTATGATAAATGCGTTCCAGCAAAAGGCATCCCATAGTAGCTACTGACGGGTTGTGTATGCAGTTGAGCATCTGTAGAGTAATTTTTTTGTTGATTAATGTATGGCTCAGAATAATAAGTACGTGGACGGCCAAGCTGCAGGTGGAGGTATTTTTTCTAGTTGGAATGAATGAACAAGTGATTTTTTGGTCTCAATCTACCCACGCAACCAGTCGACTAGTAGAACACACGCCCGACTAGCAGAAGTTCTGGAGCTGACAGTGAGACAAAGCGTAGAGTAATGCTCGGCACCCAAAAATTGCTTTCCATGTGGCATTCGAGGTTTTGCTCGGTATTAAGTTAACCAACCTGATAAAACTCCCCGGTCGCTTGCTTTACAATATAATGATAATTGTGAATAACTCGATGGGATGTGTGTTGAACTTTTGGTGAGTAATGGGGGATAAAGGTGGTGTAGTATAAAAATACATTTGATTTGATCAAGCAAAACGAGCTCCCTGTCTCCTCTCCCTCTTGGTTCTGGTCATCATGAAAATAAAAATTGTAAAATGGTTGCAACTACATATTTTTATGCATTCTCTCAGATTTTATTGTCGTTTTCCATTGTGTGAGTAGGTTAGTGACGTTGTTGATCACCACGAATAACATGAGTAGTAGTCCTCCTCCTGCCAGGTAATGGTAGGCTGACAAGGCACGGCACTACAGTGGAGAATGTTGTGCTGTGGTAGATCTTATGAAATGAACATGTAGATCAAAAGCGTAGAAGGAGAAGCTACCTAACCCTCTCAAGAAAATAAAAACAGTAATAACAGCAGCCAAAGCATATAGATTATCAAGAAGCAATAAATCAATCGGGAACATCTTCTCAAATCAGAGGCAGTGCTTCTAATAAAGACGATAACATGGACAGAAAAGATGTCGAAAAGAAAAGAAGGTGAGGCTCGATTTGCTAACTGCTCATGTAAATGTTCCTCACCATTTCGTTTGTTTCAGATGGGTGCGGACTCTCAGAAATGAGCGATCATCGAATGGCGACGTTATATTTCATTCCTTTTTCTTCATCTTTTTACGTTCTTTCGAGTATGTGGTAGTTTTTTAGTAGAATAAACTTTTCAAAAAAAAGTTTTCCTCTCTCTACCTTTCCCTTTACCGTTTACTGTATTTTTTTAAAAAATTTCTTCCCAAATGCAAGAGCATTGTCGTTCTCTTCACGGTAATGATAATAATCCTTAACTGAAGGTGACAATAAAAGTATGACGGAGACTGCTGCTGAGCTTCTGTTCCCTTTTTCTTCTTGAAAAAGCGGAGATAATACGAGATGTGTTTGAGTTGGAGATGTGCAAGAAAGGAATAATTTTTAGTTAGTGCCACTAAAATACGAACCCACAGTTTGTATTTTAACTATTAGACACACATTCAGTGGGCATGGGTTTGAATAAAAAACTCTGTTTCATTCTACTCTTGCTTTCCCCCGCTGCTGTTGCTGAAAAAAACAAATGGGATGCAACAGAATTTGTAGGTTCTGATTGACACATACGTAGGATGCATTTAGGATAAAAGGGTTGAGTAAGAGAGGAGCAGTATTGGTGGAAAAAATAAGATTCTACTTTGTAAAAGAGCATAGTTATGTGTGTGCACCTTGTGAATGTTGGAAGAAACTTTTTTTAAAGGTAGAAAATGACATTTGTGTTGATACAAAAGTTATGACGTGCATGGTGCATTTAAAGACAACTTGTAACAAAAAAGGAGTTAAAGAAGCCAACTAAAGCTGTGTCTTTGTTGACGAAGAGCGTCTATAATAAATTATGGGATAGATTGATAATCTGAATGTTTTTGAATCTCCGGATCTCGTTAATGATACCGAGTCTAATTCTAAGTTACTGGTTCTGGGTGTTTCTCAATAGTTGACAGTAGTAGGAAATAGGAATAGCATCAGTTTATGAAAGTTTTGTCCTGGATTAAAAGCTTCCTAGTGTCAAATTAAAACAAAATCGTAAATTCGTGAAACACTTAAATTCTACATATTTAAGGTACTTTCTGAACATTGGTAATGTATGCATGTATGTATTCCAGCTCCATTCCTAATTTGCACAATGGTTGAGAAACGGCTCTCACTCGAATAGTGCCAAATTGAAGATCAAAGGCGTGGAGTTTCACAAATACGGCTCCCGTTGAAAGAGCTGCCTTTCTTCTCTAACTTACTTTTAAAGTTTCATGCAAAAGAGCATCATTTCATTTCCTTTCTCTTCCTCTATTATCAAACTCCAGTCTCAAAAGTCGAGTTTTGTGTTATTGTGCTTCTATTTCTTGAAGATGTCAATGTTTGCTCCGAATTCAGGTCGCGAGCTCAATGAGTTTATAATCTGATTCCAGGAATCCATGCAGCACTGCATGCATCTTATATATTTACAAGGACTTCTTATAATAATATATGATAATTTTGCATGTATCTTCATTTCATACAAGGGTTTGAGTAGCTTCCTTTTAGCAATTCTACCTACCACACAACACACGCTGAATTTATTCCAATTTTCTAAGCAAGAAAATATTTGTTCTCTTTTTGCATGCACAACAATTTCCTTGAATTTCATTTAGGCGCTAGTATGTTATACTTACATATCTCTCCTCAAATAATAAATCCATGTTCAGCAAAATTGTGTGTACAAGATAGATTTGATGGATTTCCCCAGCAGGAATCGGTATCTATAATTCACGAGTGTTCTCTCTCTTTTCCTCTATTTCATTTCTTTGCTATCTGTCTCAACTTGAGATTTCACACGCGTTAAAAAAAAGTCTCCAAAGCTAGGTGAGGAAGGTAGGTGCATGTGTACCGGCTTGTGGCTCACCATGACGTAAAACTAAAGGAGATGATGGTGGTATGATGTTGCCATACTCAGACCGCCGTTTATGATATATGCGTGTATTTAGTTGAACTATATGGGAGTATAGGAGCTATTAGTGTGCCATGCCGTGTGGTGTTGTGTAGCAGTGTGTACTTATGTGTGTCTGTCTTGTGTGTGTGTACTTATGAAACCAAATGATAATTTTTAGAAAGACCAAAGGAGCACTATTACTCGGGAAGGTCGCAATCACTGTTGACCACACGCGAGGCTTGCCTCATCATTACAATATGACCATAATGGGATGCATCCTTGTACAACTTCTTATAGAGTCTATATAAAACTGTACGTGTTTACAAGTAAAGTCTGCATGGTTGTCTCCACTCCACCACTTTACTGAAAACGGAGTACTGACTAATGTTTGCCATAATTTCTATGATGTACATATATGTATCTATGTCTTGGTCTCAGCTGCCATGTGAACCTTACTGATTGTGGGAGGTAGGTAGTGGCGGATAGCAATTTTTATAATTTTTTGGGGAAAATTTTCTACCATCTGTGAGTGAGCATGTACGAATGCCGAAATTAGGTGTAGCATATTCATATTTGTGCGCTACAGGATATCCGAAGTATGAAATTGCTTTTCCCATCATTCTACACTAACCTCATTATTATTATCACGATTAACCAACAGTGAGTCTCTTAGGCATGCCATGAATGAGCTCTGTAAAAAGAAGCCTTTTAGTTTAGTCAGTCACCGTGTGCAGTACGCTTTCCAACCCAATTTCATACCTGAATTTGTACTTTTCAAATGATAGATAAAAATCCGCTATACATGCAGATTAAACCACATAATTCATATTTTTCTTTTAAAATCTTTTTGTTCAAAATAAGTATATGTGTAGTCTAATTGTAATGCTCTTATGGTTCTTTTAAGATCGCACAAAAAATCGTGGCACGAAGCCATGGAGCTAAAATATGCTTAATGTTGAGATAGTTTGTACTCAACAGTTGTCAGTTTCATGTTGGCTTCCAGTGGTTTTTGTTATGATTGCATAAGAAAGTAGCTTACTTTGTTTGAGGGGGCTGCTCTTCATAGTTAACTTTATGGCCTTTACCTGCTTCACCATTTTATGCAACGTTGTGTACAAGCTGCAAACAACCGTGTGGTGTGGAATGGCTTTCGCCATTGCTTGCAACAAAAATATTAAAGTATGCCGTTTCTACATTATATTGTCGCTGTTGTCGCGACTTTTGGTAAGTGGCGGAAATCACGTTATGAGACTTGGTTATGTCCGTCCATCCACAGAAAAAGAAGGCGTACAGCTAAAAGTTAAAATGACACTAAATTGTTTTTAAAAGGAGTATAAAAGCTATTTGCGACAATTAAATTGTGACTGACACATGTTTCCGCTACTATCTTGAGTTGTTTAAATGCTTCAACGTTAGCTCAAACAAACATTGCACAAGAGCAGTGTACACAGTTCAAACTCCACAGTTTGCTGTGAACCAATGCTCAGTTTATTTAGCGGTCAGATTACGTAAGTCTGACTGTGAAATATGTTTGAAAACCACAGTGAAACTATTTGGTTTAATGTTTCATGAGCTACCATGCAACTGCACTGCACCAGCTCAATGAAATAGGGGAAAAGTTGTTGGAATTTGCAGGAAGTTTAAGCAGGTTTACTCCCCAAGAGGATCTTTCCTCATCTTTCAAATCTGACCAGTTGTAGAGAAATCTCAGAGTTCTCTGTATGCACAAGGTAATTGCGACAGAATCATCGCTTCAAAGTTTTCCAGCACTCTCACATGCATTGAACATGTGCATCCAGAAGGGCTCCTTAAGTTTACCTACTATGGCTTTACACTTCCTGCAAAACCTGCACACATTCGATGCTCATCATGTCCACGTTTCGTTGGTTGGTTGTATTTGTTGTCGGTCGGTAATATGATATTTTAGTCATTAGTCATTTTAAGTACTAGCTTTGAGTTGCTGGTAAGCAAATGAGAAACCGTGAGGTAGACAGTTCTTTAATCTTACAAAAAGCCAGCACTGCAGTGATTTCCCCTTTTGTGTGAACACAACAGATGTTAAAACATTGCTGTGTGAATACATCCTTCGTATAAAGCATAAAACATCAATGGTGCTATACAAGTGCAACTACTTTTTCCATTCGGTCACATCTGTCTCCGTAAGACGATGAGATTAAACTTATAATGGCGACATTTACACACAAAAAATCATGTATCTCAAAAACATCTGCATTTCCCCACATTTCCAATGGCTAACTCCAATTACAAGCAATTACCAAACTTTTTCATGAAATAAAGGAAGTTTATTATAAGGAATGCATTTGCCCTGAAAGGAAAAGTCGTTTCCGTTGCTGCTGCCGACCAAAGTTTTTTAGTTCGGGTTTCCACCTTGTATTTTCATGTACACGCAATTGTACTGTACTGTAATCTACCGCTGAAAGCACCATAAGAAACGCTGCCATGGTCAAACATTTGGTGCACTTATTTTCAGCATTCCACCCATACAAAAACTCCTCCTTGTTGCATTAGGAACGTAAGCTTTGACTTATCGGTAGGTATAAGAAGATGAATATAAAAAACAATGCGACATAAATTTCCCAGTTATACCTACCTGTTGACTACTTTTTTCGCTACTCACTCAAAGTTGCAAACTTGCACTTTTGTGGTTACGTACGACGTACACACAAAGCAATAAGCAATACCATCATACCTCATGCGCCGTTTCTGCGCAGTGTATTCCTTTTCAACAAGTTTTGATTCGAGAGTTACGCCAAACCAATACACATTGATCTAATGTAGTCATTTTTAACAAATATAAAATACATCACAACAAATTAGGTAGTTGAATCGTTTTCCGACTTTGTCAAGGAAAGCAACGAAAGATAAAACCTCTCTGCTGTAGTTCTTCAGTAAGGAGAAGCCGGTCTTGTTCATTAGCTAATTGCGAAAGGAAACAGGTGAAGCCCCATGTTTCTCCAAACTCTCCCACCCTGATTGTTTTTATGTGGAGTTTTGCGATTCCAGTTGTTTTTTCCAACAAAGGAGACTTAATAAAAAAAACAAATACCACTCACAACTCAATTCAATCCAATGTCAAAAAGCTTTTCTATGGAAGGAACCACGTAGTAGTTACTTCATCAAAAAATTATTGATGGCTGTAGTTTAAGTTATAAATTGTTAGTAAAAAGATTTCTTGTTCTGATTCTCTCACTCTGAAGTATTTGGTTAACTTGTTTCTCTTAACAAACACGGAGGCACTCATACATCAAAATGATGAAGGTAGAAATGATGATGACGCTGATGATTAATATAAAAAGTACATACATACATGACTGTTGCCCAGTTTTCTACATTGATTGACAGCTGGGTGCTTGTGATTTGCATCATCATACGTATGTTCATAGATATGCCAACCATTTCATAGTAAATATGGCTCTTGCTGTACATGAAACTCATCTTCATCATCACATCACAATCATTCTGGTTTTAAGTCTCCAGTAAACCTTCCCCAGGTTTTTTATCCAATGGACATATACGTAGAGACTGGTTTGGAAATACATTCCAAGTTTTTTTTATTGTTATAATAACCCTAAACTACTTTCAACAACAACACATTCTGGAAGGACATTAGCAATAATATTAAACTAATAGGAAAGAGTGAATGATGACGAAATACAAGGAATGCAATGAAATGTGATCTGCTACTTGTGGTAACACCCTTCTCAATCCCAAATTGAGACAGAGCATGCTTTTTAAGTGAATTATTTATTGGTGTGAAGATCGGCTCTAATAATGGACATGTCCAATAAACAGTTAGAGTTTGATGATAAATACACGCTATATTATTCCTTTTGATATAGTACTCTGGCTTAGGTAGGGATATACAGAAGCTGCATGGTTCAAGGATATATTATCGAGCTTCTTCTGACCGTGTGTGACAGCATTTTACGAGTTTAAAGCTATCGCCTCGCTTCGCCTGAGAAGGTTAGACAGACTAGTGCTACTAGCTATGTGGCAACTTAAAATACGGCAATTTAGAAGTCATTCTACTCATTTACTATCCAAAGTCGATGTTGGTGAGGTGAGGTGGTTTTTCCTTCAAAACAGATTTTCAATTTATATAGAAATGTGGTAAATTATTGCAAACAACAAGAGTAATAATAATAATAATGTGGTATCGTTATTAGAAAATGCGTGTATCGCATCCTTACCCTTACATTGTGATCTAGACAACCTTATGGTATAGAATGAACGAAAAGAAAACATTTAATGCTAAGAAAAAAAAATACATTTTAAAGGGCGATGGCATGTCATGTCGATCTGCATTTTGAAAGACTTCTCATCTCATCCTCGTCAATAGTAGAAAAATATCGTCGTGCACACTCACGGACAGAGACATGGGCTAGGCTGGGCAGGCCAGGCCAGCAATAATAATAATAATAATATGGGCAGCTCATTACCGGGTTCATTAAGGACAAGATAATCATTTAGAAATGAACTGTTTGCTTTTAACTTTCAGGAGTTTGGCTCATCTACATGCTTGCATCTTTTGATGGGTTTCGTTGGTCTGTGAGAAATGCACATAAATACTCACAGTCCCAAAGTTTGCATGAATATGAATACCTACTAACGTCCTCGCAGTGTGCACACACCATGAGAGTGAAAGAAAGCAAAGTGTTCGTTACACAAATACATTAACTATGTGGAATGTTGGTTTGTTTATATATTGCTATCAGTTGGTGCAATGCACTGTTTAGGATTGTGTAAACAACTATTGGAATCGATGGGGCAGAGATTTTTGAGTCGCCTTCAATACTTATCTTTCACGTTTTCGCTCGAATCCCAATAGGTACATACATCACAGCACACACAATGGCCGTACCTACGTTATTACGTATGGAAAGGACCTGTACAATTACCATTAACATAATCATCATCATTGTGAGTTGTCGTCATCTTACTTTTATTCGAGCTGGTCTGGCATACCCGAGGCTTTTTGTGGTTCCCTATAAAATCAACATGAAAATCGTAATTATACTTAAATTATGCAATATTCGGTCGATTAGGATATACAGTAATCATTTTTGGTTGCATTGCATGTCTGCTCAAAGTTTTGGGAGTGAGTGCAGCAGCTCTGATGTACAACAACGTGAAAACACATTAATATCAAAGATGATTTTGAGGCTCCACACATGTTTACTTGTGCAGCACATGCTTGGTGGCTTGCTGATCTGCTCCTGTTTTCTATTTCTATCCAATCACTACTCTATATTTTCTCTATTATTCATTATAATCTGGGGTCATCCAGTTTGTTAGTGG
>JAQGAP010000468.1:0-34371 GCA_034697805.1 Orchesella bifasciata | reverse complement strand
TTTGGTCCAAATCGGTCAATGTATGTGGCCAGGAGAGTGCACACAGACGGACAGACAGACAGACAGACAGACAGACAACTCAGTAAAATTATAACTTGCTGAATGCTTCAGCTACGTAATAAATCTCAAAAAGCTTTGGTGGACGACGTACAAGAATAGACTTAGCTTATGATATCCCCACAGAAATTACATCTAGCCATAAATCCTTCCCACTTCCATACACCTAATTAAAATCGAGAACATGAGTAAGTAAAAGGTTTTGAATATGAAAACAAGTAATGGCGACAATGTGATTTCGAAATGTAATTCGTTACTCACAGTATATCGTATATCACAATATCACAAATATATGTAAAACTGGGAAGCTTTCTTCTGCCTTTCTGCAAACACGATCGTCGAATTATTTGATATGTAGCTGATGATGATTTTTCAGGTGTCTTATCATCGCTGTAGTTCCTCTAGCAGCTCGTTTAATTTCCTTAGAACACAATTTACACCTTGCCATATCTTTCACGTTACTGACATCCTCGTAATATTCCCAAACATTACTTCGGCGGCAGCCTAATAATTAATGACAAACAATCATTGGGCTGTAATTACGAATATATATCTACTTAGCTCAAAACTCATGATGCTGCTAGATACCGATCGTGCGTAAATCAGAAATAGATAATGATAGATTTCTACTAAACGAATATGTATTTAATGATTGGTATTATTCATTACCAAAAGTATGTAGAAACAACAATTTGAGCTTCAAAATGTACCTCCGCCTGGATCATGTATAGTCACAGGATTAATCAATATGAAGCTGATGATAACTTCTCAGATGCCCTTTCATTCCCGTAGGTCCTCTAGCAGCTCGCTTTATTTCCTTGGAACACAATCTACACCTTGCCATATCTTTCATGTAACTGACATCCTCGTAATACTCCCAAACATTACCTCGGCGCCATCCTAATGATTAACGACAAAGAATAATGAACAAGACTGTTATTATATACGTCTAATCGGATCTTTTCCTATTTTCAATCTGCTTGTGCTTCTTACTTATCTTTAGTTTCACTAAGGATGTCCTATTGCCATTTATTATCACAGTTGTTATATGATCATAGCTTGTAATACGCATTTCTTTATCCATTAGATTGTGTAAAATAATTTATTTTGTCAATTCTGCATAAAAGTTTGCCCCTCCTGTGACCTCCTAAATCTAACAAATTTAGTTAGAGACATTCTTTAGTGAATAATGAATATTTTAGAATAAAATTATTCTGCAGGGTTGAAAGTGTTTATATTAGTGGCAGTGGCTGGATGTGTAGCGGTCTTAGAAGTTTTAGCGTTCTGTGCCAATGTAACTAGCATTGACTTTCTACGATTTTCCTTCATGACATCCTCATACACCTTGTAAGATTCTGGGTGCCTTCTCTGAAATTAAGAAGTTGCACAGTCACAGAATGCAGTAGACCAACTATTGAATGAGTTATTCAGGTGCAGTGCAATATCACAAAGAATTCACCTTTAAATGTGTATTGAAGTTAGAGGTAGGATTAAACCGTCCACTAATCAACACATTTTTTGAGTATCCGCAGCACGTCAAGCATCTAGCCTTTACTCTGCCCAACTCGTCAGTCTCCACTATTTCAAAAAATTGTCCATCTAATATGACTGAAACAAATAAAAAACGTGATTTCACCTGGTAAACAAATGAAAACTATCACTTCACACCGACAACAAGGAAGTTACAATCAAGAAATTCAATTACGCCTTACACACACCTTCGATTCTTTGCAAGGCGATACGATAACCAATACGTAAAGTAAAAGCTAATATTATCAAGCTTACACAAACATTTGGTTGGATTGCAAGCAATCCCAATGCGAGCAAGTTCTTGAGAAGAATAATGGAACGATATTTGTACCAATGAACCCAAATTTCATTGGTTTGATTTTATGTTAAAAAGAGATTTTGTCATAATCCGTGACAATCAAGCGATGAATGAAGGATAATGCCCTGTCACAGTTTCGTTTTTGTATAGACGGTCTATAATAGACCTAATTTCACACATAGAGATGCTTCTCAATTACTGTTAGACTTGAGATCACCATAATTTTTCTATCAAATCATAACCATCACCTATTTAATTCACTTAGAGTGTTGCAACCATTTGATCAACGAAGTTGCTGTTTATAGGAAAACACACACTACCTTACTACCTATCAGTATTCTGAACCCGTTTCCTATGCTAAACCTTCATAATGCTAAAAAATATTTGTTTTGACAGTACTTTGCATTACGAATACGCACGAGCACAATAATTATTTAATAGCTACAATTTGAACCAACAAGTCAAAGCAAAGAAATTCAGGAATCCTAAAGATCTTTGAGTCAAAGTCAGAAAATAGGAATATAGTAATTAAA
Source organism: Orchesella bifasciata (assembly GCA_034697805.1). NCBI lineage: Eukaryota > Metazoa > Arthropoda > Collembola > Entomobryomorpha > Orchesellidae > Orchesella > Orchesella bifasciata. The sequence goes on along the minus strand of JAQGAP010000468.1, from coordinate 31,953 downwards.
ACTTCAGGTTTCACCCTAAAGTTTCAAATTAACTACCATGAAAACTCTTGGTCCTGAATGCAATGATTTCGAAAGTTGTACTCAGGTATAAACGTAATGCAAACGTCTGTCTGAATGATTTTGTATTGAAAATTGTTTTCTCACCTGGCAAATTTCCTCTCGAACGCCCTGGAATAGCAACACTTGGACCAGGAACTGCAATAGGAGCTGACAATCCAGACATTTGATATCCAGGACCAGGATCAACAGAGCCAATAAAATCTCCAATATCTTCATTAGAATAAAAAAAATACAACATATAGCATAGATGCATAGATCATAAAAATTACTGCAATCATATAATTTGTAATTGTTTAATACCCCCTTCATCACCACCTTCATCATGCATCATTTCTGACTGATCTTCATCTTCGTAATTAGTTGCAGTGTAGACTTGTATTGGTTCGGTTTTGAGGTTATTAAAGTCTACCCCTTCTTCTACATCAGCCTCGAGCTCATCATTGTATTGTGCGGAATTATCCAACGGGTCTCTGACTCTGTCTTCAACCTCTGCTGAATAAGATGACTGATCTTGTTGTTTCGAAGATACATTTAGGCTTACTGGTTCGCCTACAATCACAGGACTTGATGAAACGTTGATGGTGTGTATCGACGACGAAGGACCAAGGTCAGCTATGCGAGGTTTCTTGCTAGGAATTGAAGACGACGTATCAGTTCTTGATAAGGACACACCAACCAACTTCTTAGATGCTGGGGCTGGAGGAGGGACGACGTAAGATGTTCTTTCGGATGCCGAGTGAGATGACCCTGTTGAAGCGGTGGGAATCCCATTTTGAGAAGTTTCCTCTCGTGTCTGTAATAATGTCATCAACTTTCAAATTCACACTAGGCACTAAAATAAAACTAGCTATATGAGCTATACCCGAGCTTTGCTTATCAAAAATAAAAAAAGTACATACCGAACCATGCTCCTCCTGATGTTCCCCGACACTACCCATTAATCCTTCGACTTTGAGCATATTCCCAGCTTGCAAAAAGCTGTCCACATCTTTACTAGGAATGTCCACTTTCCCTTGGTACATAAACCGGATAAGGTATCTCAAGTTCTGCGCTGACACATTCCCCAATATGATAATTGTGTTTGACTTATCAGCCCGATTTCTCTGGAAGAGCAAAAACATGAATTTCCAAATAAAATAACTGTGGACCATAAAATGTGATAGCTAACTCGTATTATGTACAATACCTGAAACAAGTCCTTGAAAAACGAGCTACACAGCGAAAGCACCAATTTGTGGGCTTGGATGTATTCTCCATCACAAGCGAGGGTCACGTCCGTCAACAACAGGTCATCTTGGCCCACCAGTTGCCTCAACCCATCAAATATGTGAGTCTGTTGAGAGCTCCAATTAAGTCTATAAGAGTTGGCTACAGTACTAGAAGGCGTCAGTGTGATCATCTTGCTGTCATCAAATCGCTAACGATTGACACAAACAGTTGACTTCAACTACAAACTAAATGCCAGTTTAGTCTTTCACGACCTCGCTAAGAATTCGGCTAATTAATTGTTCAGGTCGAGTACAATCACCGATAAGTTATCAACAATAAAATGAGCCCCGTCTTCTCAATTTCTGATAAAACACAACCCGGATGGGTACACCCCCCAACAGCAAACGTTCAAAATCCCTTTAAAAATTTATCAGGAAAATAATTTGGCTTGCGTGCAATCAATAAAATTGGTTTCCTCCGCAAAGCAAATAGTGAGCTATCCTAAAACAACCACAACAAGCTTTTTGCTCACTACTGTACGATTTTTCTTTCCTATACGCTCAATGCTCAAGCAACGCTATTGTTGAAGAACAGCAACAGCGTAAAGCACAACAGAATACACTCGGTATCGGCTTCGCTTTTGGGAGCTAAGGGAAAATATATAAAAATATTGTGAACAAGATATGCACATTATGTTGCACGGATAATGTGGATGGGTATGAATCAGATGAAGAACGGTTTTAACCCCAAGCCAAATCGAGTAACCGAAATGTACCGAGTTTTTGTATGGACGCGGATATGAAGGTTTTGCTGTTATTGGTGAAGGATAGGTTCTTTTTACATTTAACATTCTGTAAGCAACTAATATTTGAATGTACGCCAAAACCATTAATGTGCATATTATCGGGCATTTATATAATTAGTTCCATATTCATTTACAATGGAAGGCATGGGTTTGAACTGCTGTCAGCTTTGCATGAAATAAAAGTCATAAAATGAGTATAACAAACAGGTATTTATTTAATTATGTTAAATAACAGCATAAATTAGATAACTTTAACAGTTCTCATTTCGCAACATTACTTTGTAAGTATGGTGTTGTTAGAAATGGGATGGTTTTTTAAATCGTCCATTATAATGTCGGCAGCAAGTTGACCAAGCATTCTACAAGTTATGGCGTTGATCGAAGAATGGCGTTGTTGGAGTACTGAACCATCCACGACCCTGAGATTTTGTGATCCAAATACCCTGTTTGTAGGGATTAAGGATATGGTAACGTTCAGATTTGAGTGAGTCCATTAACAGAAAGATATTGAAATTAATGATTACCTTAAATGAGAATCAACTACAGCATTAGGATCTGAACTATCCTTTCCAATCGGCGCTGTTCCAGCATACTTAAAAGCTGTCAGTGTGACCTGCCTCATCGCGCAGTCAAAATATGAATCACTTTTGAACTCATGGGCTTCACATCCGGGAACTGGCATTGGCATCAATCGCGCATTGACTTCTGCCATTGCTGTTGTATTTTCAGCTAATTTTACAGCAAACTTGACACCTATAATAACGATACGTGAGTTTGTTTTGTGTACATTTAACTCTAGGTAAAGGTCAGTATGTTTGGTACCTTCAAGCAGTGCCTGAGAATCTTCTTCATTTTCCAGATATTGCGGATTGATTTCAGGATATGAGAATGGATTGTTATCCCGTAGTTTCACATAGCCCCTACCCACAGCACTATTTAGTGTCACCAGCTGGATAAATGAGTCAGTTACTGCCCCTTTTGCAAAGAAGTCGAGGATTTCTGGGCGAAAGTTAAATGCTCTCTGTATAATCCTGGACAACTGTTTCGGCATTGTTACAGAAAGAATGTAAGTGTGAATGTCAGGTTTGGTGGAGCGTCCTGCTTTTCTAGCTGTATTTGTAATTATTGCCCACGTCGCTTCGGATAAGGAAGACTTCACTTGACCCCTTTATCATCAACAAATAGCACAAATTCAGACAATGAAAACTGTAGTAAATACACCCAACGATTAAAAAATATAGAAATACGGGTTCAATTTCATACCGTCCAGTTGTTGCCCACTGTACCATGTTCGAAATGCTAAGATCTCTATCGATCAGGATTCCTGTACCTTCTTTGATCAAAAATGGACCAATTATTGCTCCATACTTATCTTGCATATATTGCCCCACTGGTAAATCCAATCTTGTCTCGATCTAAAAGTTAATTTATGAAATTATGTTTGTCTGTGTTCCACAGAAATGGTACAACATGCGACATTAGTTACATTATCGGACAGTATCATGTTACCCCAATTTCTGACAAGTGTTCCTTCGGGCCAATGCCTGACAACATGAGGATCTGAGGGGTTCTGTTGTGAGCATTTATTTTACTTTACTTGAAATTACTTGAGAATTTACTTGAGTTTACTAGAATTAGAGAATTATTACCTCAGAGTTCCTGCGCTCAGAATTACCTCTTTGCTTGCTTTAGCCGTGAATATTTGCCCGTGTCGTTTGTACTCCACTCCAAAAGCTCTATTCCCCTCCGCAAACAATATCTTTGTGACATGTGAAAACTTTCTGATAATCAAAGATTTCCTTGATAAAACAGGCTCGATAAATTCTTGATATGAATCTGTTCGTCTACCATGCTTCAGGTACAAGTCCATAGGGGCAAATCCTACAGAATTCATAATGGCAAAAATGTTTGTAGTTTAGAAATGTTTGCTTGTAAGTATTTTTGTATTTTGTATTTTAAGGGACCACCTTCAGTATAAGGACCGTATGCATTGGGATCACGTATTGAGTATCCTAGTTCTTCTCCGCCTTTCAAGGCAAATTCTGTGAATTTTGACAAAACTGGCTTTTCTACAGACGTTGGACCTCTTTTTCCATGTTGTGCTATAAGTAAAAATCAAAAACGTAATTGCCGTTGAATAATTTAACTGAATTTCGATGATACTGACTGTAATACCATTTGGAAACCATCCATCGTAGTCCTCCAAGTCTTTGTAATACTTTAATAGGTTCGAAAGCCTCCAGCGATCATCGCCAGTTTTTTGAGCAATTTCATCAAAACCTTGAACGTTTCCCCTTATATAATGCAGCGCATTTAATAAACTAGAACCCCCCAAGAGTTTACCACTTGGCCAAAATGAGACCTAACATTAAATAAAATCTTGAGCATTATTAAATTGGAATAAAGCATCCGGATATTAATTTCCAGAAATTTTCTAAATCCAAGAAAACCAACATTATTGTACATTCCTAAGCATGCTGCTTTCTGTGGCACTGTCTGGTAAGCCCAATCAATAGCTGGATCGTTAAATTGAAGAAAGGCATAGGTAGGCACAAGATGCAAAGGACTTGGAGCCGATCCTGACTCCAACAGAAGTACTTTAAACTTTTCGGATAACTTATTCGCTAGTGAACTTCCGGTTACTCCTCCGCCAACTGCAAAGAGTTAGGTGATACATTTTACTTCAATTTAGAAATTGTTGATTGTAGTATAAATTTTTGAACTTCCATTTACCTACAATGAAGTCAAAACTATCCTCATTTTTCTGAATCTGCATGTTTGTCATGTCCATTCGGCGATCTGCTTCCGTAAAAAGATGAAATCCAGGACTTAAAAGGTGCAACAAAAGGAAAAGTACTGGACCAAGGCCCATTGCTGCTGCAGCTGTCACTGTTGCTGGGTTCGTAACCGGGTTGAATGAGATTCCTTCCATTTTTTAATATAAATTATACGATAATTCAAATCCTGTGTATTCTGGTACTTTTTGTACAGGAACGACTAGTTGTTTCACATATCAACACTCAACTGAGTTTTGATGTTTATGCCTTAAAAATCCTTCCTTGTCAGAATTAAGGCTTTGTTGCTATCTGACTGGTCCATAATATTGGGTAAAGCCACTATCAAGTGGTTGCAGAATTATGTTATAATTGTTAATGTAAGACATTCCTTGGAACTATTGCAATAACGTAAAGTGTACATGCATAGCCTTCGGACTCAGATTGACATTTAACGCATAGAAATATTAATATAATTGCTGCAATTTCGTTGATATAACACAAAATATCATCTTATCTCTTAGTCTTCATGATAGCTTTAAATGGGAAGTGGAGAGTAAATAGGTAGTCGGACAATGAAAATCTTGATCATTACTAATTCATTTACAAGTTCAAGGTGGGAATCCATTACTCCATTAGTGCCTATTTTCTGAAGGCTTCTATACGCACAAACAAAAACGCATGTACCTTGTTCTTCCTTCAAATCAAGCGTCAATCTACAGCGTCTGAATCATATCATTGTAGTTGCAAGTGTAATATTTGCTCAAAATTGCTCAACACATGTATGCTTTTGCTACTTTAATTATGCGCTTGAAATTATCTCAGGTAAGTAACTTACATATAGCAAGACATGATTGGTGCTGGTAGTACTAAAGCATCAGATTTGAGTTTTCGGAAAGTGACCTTGTTTCCATCAATGAGAACGTGTTGTAGCAGCTCAAAGTATACATCTTAGGTGACCAAACTAAAATGACTTGGAATTGGTGTCTTTATTTTGGTAAACAAAAAAGTAATATACTCAACATTTACTCTCGCACCAATTTGGTATTTATGAATTTATTATGGTTGCAGTACTTCCTGTACTTCCTTTATCATGCGAAATCAACATCACATGGGAATACTGCTAAAAAAGAAAACAACTGATGCGAGCAATACATTACCTGTAAATTACAGGCTGTAATTAAACCCAACCTGACAAAAAATGACATTCAAAACAAATGCATAATGCACAAAAAATATTGCATATCCATTGTTTTGCATTATCTTCAGATCATATTTACTCATTCAACGCAATATCAAATATTTTCCGATGCGCTTTGGAGAGAATAATGGAAGATCAAATGGGAGTGAGTGAGTAGGTTATGATTTTGTTCATGGAAATCATGAAGCACAGGAAATTAGTTCATTCAGAATTAGTATACAAGTAGGTAGAAGTCCTATTTTGCGATACAGTTTAGAAAATTCATAAATTTCACACTCAGACATGTAACATGTTCGTATAAAGCCAAAATTCTGGCAACAATAACATTTACTCTTTCTGCTATTATCATTTTCACATGGTATTAAATATTTGGATAAATATAATTTAGACAAGACGTACACATTTTTATAGAAGCTAGCTATATAAACTGTTTTTAAATAGTGCACAAGAATGAACCAAGTAAAATTTTAAATCAGAATGTCCAAATCAACTGGAAACTGATTAACAACAACAAAGTAAACATGAAAGCAAGTACTACAAAAAATAAAAACTCATGTATAATGGGAACCCAACAATATTGTACGGGTATATATATGCATAAACACAATATCACCATAAGCTAAAACAACTATATTGTACTCGTAGTTCAGCCCAAAAATGAAATTAAAAATTAAAACCCTACAGCTACCCTGTCCCATGGAATGTGTCAGTAAACATTCACAAACGTCTTACGATTAGTTCTTAGCTTCGCCTCCAACCAATCGTCAAGTATAATATCTGCAGCTAGCTGACCAAGCATACGGCAGGTAACATCGTTTATTGAAGTATGTCTTTGTTGAAGAACTGAACCATCCACAACTCGAAGTCTCGTGGTGCCTAATACCCTGTTGAAATGAAGAATGTAAATTAAAACCTGAACCCTAATAATTGTCAAGTATAGTTTTGCTACTTCAAATTATAAGTTGTAAGTTGATGCTTATTGGATACCTTAAATGAGAGTCTACCACCGCATCCCGATCTGATAAGCCTTTGCCTATCGGTGCAGTGCCTGAAAATTTGTAAGCTGTAAAAGTGACATGTCGAATGAGACACTCATAATACTGGTCGCTTTTAAATTGAAATGCTTCGCATCCAGGTAAATTGCCTGGCATCAGTCTTCCATTGATTTCTTGCATAGCGGTTGTATTCTCAACCAGCTTGACGGCGAATTTGACGCCCTCGAGGAGGGACCTGGCATCGGCCTCGTTTTCTAAATATTTTGGGTCAATGACGGGATAGCTTAGGGGATTAGAATCTCTTAGGGTTAACGTTCCATGTCCAACAGGACTGTTTAATGTTACTAACTGAAAAAATGAGTCTAGTTTGGCTGCTTTGGAATAAAAGCGAAGGATTTCTGGCTTGAAATTAAATGCCCGAGTTATAATTTGACTGATTTCTTCAGGCATTGACGTTGTGAGAATGTATGAGTGTATATCCGGCTTCTTTGTTCTGCCTGATTTCTTTGCAGAGTCTGTTAAGATCGCCCATGTGCCCTCAGATAGGGAAGAGCGGATAATACCATTGCCTGTTGAAAACCATTGGAGTAAAGCTGGTATCGTCAGGTCCCTTTCTATAACCATACTTTGACCTTCCTTCAGTAAAAAAGGACCAACATAAGCTCCGTATTTATCCTGTAGATATTGACCCACAGGAAGATTCATTACTGTCCTTATCTGAAATCAAAATTACACTCAACCAAAGTGATCGACATTATACCATTATTACCAAAAACAAGCAGAGTCTCAATTTACCCCATGTTCCTTCAAGTGCTCCTTTGGGCCGATTCCTGACAACATAAGGATTTGTGGGCTTCGAACTTGGGGGGTTTGGATTAATAATAGAATTATTTAAAAATAAATAATAATAATAATGGATTTGGATTAATAATACTACTTACTTGCTCCTGCACTTAATATTACATCCAAATTCGCTTTAACAATGAAACGTCGTCCATGCCGGAGGTACTCCACACCGAATGCCTCATTGTTGTTTTTAAAGAGCACGCGAGTAACGTGTGAAAACTTTCGCACAACCAAATTATTTCTCGCTTGCATTGCGGGTTGCAAAAACTCGTGGTAAGCATCAGATCGCCTTCCGTTGTTCAAATACAAATCCATTTTAGCGAAACCTGAAATAGTTAATAGTAAAAGTCAATTGTATTAAAGGGTTCAAATTACAAACGAGTTTTAAACAGGTATACCTTCAGTGTATGGCCCGTGTCCGTTTGGATCTCTTACTGCAAAGCCCATTTCTTGTCCTGCCCGCATTATGGTGTCAGTAAATTTGGATAGGATGGGTCTTTCAACGTGCAACGGACCAGTTGAGCCATGCATTCCTGTTTAGTATGAATAACATTCATGCATACGTCACAGCTGGAGATACAATTTGATTTTAATTAATAAAAGGTACCTTTATCAAACCACCCGTTGTAATTTTCCAAAGCCTCGTAATATCTCAATATGTTCGTAAGCTTCCACCGACTATCTCCAGTCTTCTCGGCTATTTCGTCAAAACCTTGAACATTTCCTCGCACGTACATCATGGCGTTGAGTAGGCTGGAGCCTCCCAAAACTTTACCACCTGGCCAAATTGAAGTCTTGAAGGAAAAATTAAACATTGAAGAATTGGTTCTTTTTTACAGAAAAACTGAGAAAGTTTTTAATAATAATATTAGCGCACATTATTTATCAGTCCATAGCAAGCTTGCATTTGTGGTACAGTTTTGTAGCCCCAATCGATTGCTGGATCATTATATTGTGCAAATGCATAAGTAGGCACCGAGTGAATTGGACTGGGAGCGGCACCTGCTTCCAGGACTAGTACAGAAAATCTTTCCGATAAGCGCGATGCCAGCGAACTGCCAGCTGAACCAGCACCAACTGCAAAAAGATTGAAATATCAATTTCAGTTTACGGTTATCATTACAATTTTTACATAATATGAGAGATCTAAGTCTCACCTATGATGAAATCAAATGTATCGTCGTTATTTTGAGAAGGCATATTCATGAGATCCATATTTCGGTCCATTTCGGTAAAGAAATGAAAACCGGGACTCATTAGCGAAACTATTGTGTAAATTATCGACCCGTATCTGAGGGCAGATTGGGTCGTTCCCAAGCCTCCTCTTGTGAATGTCACTGCGCTCATTGTCAATAAACTTTACCTAATTTACACGAATTGGCACAGTTTTATCTAACTACACGAAACTTACAGAGTTTCCAGTTTTTGTCCTTAAACTTCTTACATAAAATGTCACATAACCAACAGTTTGTTGGTCGGTACTTTTGAATCACTGGAAGCTCTTTTAATACTGCGGGTTTCAACATGTTTGAAAACTCTTTTTGTTCTCATTTGTAGTCATATAGCACACAGTCATATTAACATGGTCATTCAACTTTTTCCTCCAAGCATTATTACGACAACTCGATTGTCCATCCTTATTTTTGCAATTTGCAAACCGGAATTTCACATGTACCTACGGTATCGGGTAGCTCATAAAATGAAATATATGGTACCAGGAAATCTGAATCTGAATAATTAAACTCATACGTCTTAACTGTTGTTATTGTGTGGCGTAGACTGCAATAAATAACTTGGAAAGCAAAACGCAATTTGAATCACATTAAGGTAATAACTCCTTCACACTGACAACATGCATAATATTACATAAGTTACATCACTCCAGATCGCATGCTAAGCGATACAGTTTTGGATGTTCACCGTCAGAATTGTTAAACTGTTTATTCGAGTATTTCTGAATGCATTTATGATGCCGTGCTAACAATATATATAGAAAATTTATTGTCCAGTCACCAGTACTTGCTATAAAATTTCCGAAGGATATTCTTGGAAGCAAGCCATAAATTCTTGCTTAATGAGCGATCATCAGCTATCTCATAATTTTTGTACGAAATCAACCTGTTTTATAAAGTTTTTGTTCCAAAAGTTAACACAAGATTTAACACTACACTGCACGGAGTCACTGAGAATGATGAAAAGTCCACTGATGAAATGTCCAGGTCCAGCTAATTATGAAAGTAGATGTATTCATGATACATAATCGCACAGTGGAATCTGTGAATAATGCAGGGGCAACTTGAAACTCAACTATCAAACATGTTATCAATTTCAATATCACAGCAAATGAAACTGTATGATACCAATTTTTCGAAAATCGAATTCTTCAGAGTGTTCAACCAGTTGTTCTCAACCTTAGCAGATAAACTGAAATGACAAAAATTGCACAAAGGGCTCTTGAAATCCAAAAAATCATTGCCCAATCGAACTATTGTTTAAAGTATTTCAGTTCACGTGGCATGCTATAGCCGGACGTGTTGTAAAACGTATGACATTCAGGGAGGTGAACAGTAATACTACGCTTCTAGACAAAGGTTGCAGAAATTATAAAAATTTTCCAGTAGGATGCTCCGCACTGTTGCAAGAAGTAGCATTAAAATGTCATTGCAAAGCACCTTTTTATCATGTCATCTTTTATAAACAAAGGGTAACGCTACGCATTGTTAAAAGTGGCCAGTTGGCCTTCTTGAAAATTGCATGCTTTTAAATCTTACCATTGACTGTGACAAGGTTCGGTAACGTCAAACGTGAGCAATCGAATTTGCAAAAAAATGGTATGATTAAAGTTCCCTGTGTCGTGTGCATGCATAAAATTCTGTTGTAATTAGATCTTAACACCAACTTTGACAGTTAACTAGTTGCTTTGATGCGCTTGACAGTGACACCAGTCTGTTTATACCGGCAAATAGCGAAGGCACATGCGTTAGCGTAGAATGTAAATCAACACGTTGTGCAGTTTGAAGTCACCACACAAGATTAACAAACCTAACTAAGCACTGATGAAAAGTAACTGGTCACTCGGCATGCTTGCTGTTTAAATATAAAGTCACTTTTCGTCGTTTCAAAGTGGCACAATACCTCTCACGTTTTGTCTCATAAAAATTGGTTTTGACATTTCTGAAGGTTTCAGTTCACTCAAAATTGGAGACGATATGAAGTGGGTTGTTGCATGTGCAAACGCACATTGTGCTTTTTTGAAATGCAATTTCGTAGCAGTTCTGATTTTGATTTACATGATCTATATTCATTCTACAAAAAGGATACACAATATACTCCTTGTTAAATTGAATGACTTATAAAAAGTTTTGGTGCTCATTCATTCGCATTTCCGGTCCTCTTTTTGCATGCACGCTTGTACCAAATACTCGCCCACGGGATTTCAAATGACCAAAGTATATGGACTTTAAGCGAAAGTAAAAAGAGAGGTGCAATATATGGTTTGCTCAAATTATAATTATAAAATAACCTTTTCTAATTTCTGCAAATGCAAAATTTTACGCAGTGAGTCATCGTTGCTAATCGTTAATCCGTTTTGTATTATAATGCGTCACTGAATGCATGCATTAATGCGTTAGCGTTCATGTTCATTTCTTGTGATGTGTTACTTTAATATGTATCTTTGCTATGTGATACATATCTGCAAAAAAAAAACAACAGTTTGTATGAAATCTTGCGTCTTCGTTTCAGGTAGTGTTTTAAATCTTAATGGTTAACTGGTGTGTGTATAATGAGGATTGGTGCAAGTTTGTGAAAACACATAAAGCAAGATTCATTCATCAAAGTACACAAAGCTTGAGATAAGAATACAATCAACAAATATGGTGCGCTAACCTACGCACACGTGCCCTTTACTCTGCTCACGCTTTGGTAAATTCCGATGATATAACGTTTCTAAATATTATATAAAAACCAGTACACTTAACATATATTTGTAACATGCATAACGCTCACTTTAGGAGGTCTTTCGAGATTAAAAGGGGAACAGCATAGGTTTTATTACTATTTCCGTCTCGCTGCAACTGTTCCGTCAGGAAATCTCAAGCCAATTTGCATTTTATAAGCTGTTATTAACGGACGTATACCATACGTAAACTGCTAAAATATTATCCTACTTTTCATCCCTTACACCCATTTTAACAATAAAACTTATGTTGGCACTTAAAATACAACGTATATAATTTGGAACAAACAATTTGTCTACCAAAAAATCAATACATTCGCTGGTTCATTTCCTGTAATTTTTGTTGTTCTGTTGTTGATTCCACAATCCTTCAACAGCGCTGAAAACCCTGACTTAGATTTTGACAATTTGAAAATAGATCGCAATAAACATATTGCAGCACTTTTTCTTTTCAAATCCGGCATTTTTGGATATGAAGCAATTTTAAAATGTATTGAAGAAACAAGGTTAGCCTACTCGTTTTGAAATTATATATCCATGTAAGTCCCTTTGTAATTTACAAAAATGCTATGTACTAATAATTCTATCCGTTCATGTTCGCTCTGGGCTTATCTGATCAGAGACCAAAAGCGATATCGTACACTATTATTTAAGTACATTTTTGCTTCGAATCATCTATCTAATCTTAAAAATCATACTCAATTGCATATGCGACAATGTGTGCAATCAAGCTGAAACCGTATCTTACGATTTACCGAGACTGTTAAATACGTAATAAACATAACAGTTAAAGACTTAACGCTGCATCATTAGTTGACATAGGTTTAATTTACTAAATCCTTTGATTTATGCTTCTACTTATGTACTTACTACATGCTGTATGCGTAAACTGTTGCCAATGCGGAAATAAGAAGGAATATGCACAGCCGGCACCTCTACTACATGTGAATTTGTTAAGGTAGTCAATTAATAACATGCCTTTAAGAAACAATGGGGCCACATACATTTCAGAGAAGAGCAGTAAAGAGAAAGAATTATGAAATGAACATGTGCCCTTCTAGCTTACAAATGATAATTTTAACAATAATTAGTTTATTTTTTAAGTGTCTACTCAATCGTAAAGTTGATTTTAATTATACGTTATTTAATTATCAAAAATCATGCTACACAACTCACAAGCTGACGTATATATATTAATAAATTCGCAAACATATAATGCCTAAAGTAAAGTAAAGTAATGAAAAAATTAGGATTTTAAACTAATTATGCAATAAATAAATTTCATTGTTTCAGTAATAATTGTTGGGCATCTAACAAAATTAATGACCTGTGCATAGAACACAAGCCAACATATTATTTTAAAAGTAGAATTCCTGAATTGTTGGAGAGGAGGAAATTGACAAAACGAATCTATATTTTGCAGGTATTATGTAAGCAATGCGGTGATACTACTGATACGGATTGTGTTGCAATTTTCACTTTTCATTATGTAAGGAACATCCCGTACTTTTCTTTCAAAATGTTACTCAGCGAGAAGATTGCCGATTCAGCAACGAGTCAATTCCGTAGAGTTGAGTAATATTCAATTCCAAAATTAAGAACTTGCTGACCACAAATTACGATTTGAAATAGAATGTAAAAGTTATAATGATTTGTTATTTTGGAAATCCGGCGTAATTTTAAAATATGTTTCAAACTTTTCCGTAAGACAGTACCTGATAATGTATTCACGGATATATTATTAATTATTACGCAAATGTTGTATCCATCCGTAAGGATAAATGCAACGGATTCATATAAATTTTTCATGCATAAAAAATTAGTCTTCATTACTGTGATTAAAGGATATAGAATAATTAAGCTACACAAGCACAGGTAATCTTCCTTTCCTGTACATTAGAGATGCAAAATATGCTTGGGCATATATTATCAGCAATTATAAAGCTAAATAAGTACCGACAAAATGGTTGCAAAAAAGCAGCATGCAGCCAGCTATACCTATTTTCGTGCCAGGATGTAACGCCTGAGTGGTGCATCAGTATCAGTATGGTACCTACTTGCGTTTCAATGAAATATTTTTCATAGGTAGTTGAGATTCAGTATTCTTTTCTAAATTACATGCGTGTCTATCAGCGAGGCGTACCACAGATGACTACAAAAGCAGTGTTTGCAATTCTAATTAGTTTGTTCCCAAAGGTAAATGACGTGCCAGGGCATAAAATTGAGGACGAAGAAAGAGAAGATATGAGAATATAAAATATAAATTATCAATATTGTGCCTGATGTGGTAAACTCGTAAAGAATAGGGTGTCTCATGGTACAGAATACGGATTGCGAATGTTAAAGCTGTGGATGACAAAGAGGACATAAATGACTCATTATTAATTATTACCCAAACTTTATCAATACCACCACATCCCACCCAACCGTCGTCAACAATATTACCATTATATTACCAGATATTACAGTAGATATTAAATCGTGGTGACGCAAAGAATGGCTAGAGTATACATTTTAAACTTCATGACTCTCAAGTTCACAACCAGAACACAATCATTCAGACTGCGTTGTTCTTGTCGTATTACTTAATTTTTTATCCGTGTTGCTAGTTCGAGTGGTTTGAAAGTATTAAAATTGTGAAGAAGTATTAGTGATTGAAAAAATGATGAGTTATCCATGGAATTTAACTATTTTTGTTGTAGCAATAGTTTGCATCGGTGCATGCAATGCCAAATCTCTGGTGGCACAGGTGAGTTGATTGCAAATGATTCGATTATAACCATCGCCTATGCATGCACCATAAATCTCTAGTTGAGAGAAAATTTCATTACGACTTATGTCTTCAGTTTAAATTGTCAACAGCCACAGCTTAACCAATCTGCAGGATTATCACTGGAACCCCAAACCACAAAACGTGCGTTTGTTTGCAAATGTGAGGATATCACAGAGCCCCTTTGTGCGAACAATGGCGTAACGTATTCAAATATGTGTAGATTTGAATGCGCAAAACACAAAGTTACACGTAAGACTTTTTTATAGCTTATCAATTTTCAATTCACTAAAAATCAGTTATAGCTTTCAAAACTCTCGCAGGTCTCCGCATTGTGAAGGAAGGAGAATGTGGAAAATATTTGTCCCGTATTCAGTTCTGGACGTTTGGCTGAACATCAACCTATTTATGCAGATTTAAATTTACAGATACATATCATAGACTGATTTGACCTCAGCACTTATCTTGCTTATAACCATTGCACATTAGATTTTACATGTCTTATCAATGTACGCATCTTTTACATTCTATCTTAACTGTTTATTCACAAAGAAGCACAATCTTATTGGCAGGTATATGAAATATAGTTTGTTGTATGTTACACATTTCATTGTTAACATTTTCATTATTAAACTAATTTAGCAACTCCGTTTTTTTAACAAATTTAGACGGCTACACTAAACGGTTGCAGTAAGATTTTCTGCCAAGATGGGTACAATTGAACAATATGAAGTCAATTTGATAGCTATTACAACCACGAACGTACATAATTTCATTAATCAATATCAGCAGATATCTTCATCTTAATATATTAAGTGTTCATCCAATTCGTCCAAGTTCTACTAAACACTAACATATTTCAATATTGAAAAATCAATTAACCCCGTTAGGGTTATAATTTATAGGCCTCCAATTCAAAGAAGTTACGATACCATTGACGATAAACTGCTCGAAATACATTATGAAGATTGTTAAGAACGCGGAGGCTGGGATCCACCATTTTCATATTTCGTTTTGTATTTTCTACAGCTATGATTTTTGTACCGTATGTATCTCCTTTCTTATAAATTTAATTAACTTCATAATAAATTGTAAAAAGCATCGTATGACAAAAAAAAACTTTAAAAGCACGGCCATTTATTCTGTAAAGCAATAGACTCAAAAGAGATAGGAATGTTGAAACTAATCGCCAGCAATTGTACCCAAAGTCTAAAACTGAATTTCTACTGGATATGGATACGCCATGCACTTTTAAGCATTTTAAAGTCAATTTGGAACACAACCAGAGGGATTATACAGCTTGAGCCCATCATAGTTCCAGTTCCGCAGTTACAACCTATTAAGCCTCTGGTGCAATTTATTGTATGCTAAGAACCTGTTTTACTTAAACATAAAAACTCAAACATTAAGTTAAAACAGCATTCTAAAACAAATTTGCAGGTTTCCGAAATAATCATTTCGTTTCGGTCAGCTCTAATAATAACTCTGTCATGGATGGGTCTTTACCTCAACATTCCTATCCTCATCCCAATACTTACTTCACTTGTCATCTTGTCGTACACCGCACGTCGATGGTATACTTACTCCGTGCATCCCAATCAAACAGGTCTAACTCAACGGTTACTGAGTATCAGAGTGGTATAGTAATTGACACTTGTCCATATATAAACCTCCGGGGAAATAATTTGACCGTTTTAACAAGCTTGTCTTTTTCGCAGGCTAAAATGCTTGTCTCTTGCCTTTGCACCATATTCTGTTTAGTCACATTCCTCGTAATTAGTATCCAGTCTCAGACAGCTTGTTCGAGTTCATTCTTTAGTAATTTGCTCTCGTCGCAATTAGCGGACTGCTCGTGTATGAAAGATTACATGCCACCATCTGCATCCACAGATCTAAAGGAATTAGGAAAGTTGATATCATATCATCAAGCAAGAGTATTAAGAATATTTCTGTTTGCGTTGGAGAGCGTGGTGTTGACTGATACAGCATCAAATGCTATCAGGATGAGCACAAATAGCGAATTTCGCATTGCAATGGTGAAAACTTTTATCAATTCAGTTAACCGTTTGAGGGCGTACATCTTTGATTTTGATAGACTATACAAAAATTGGGGTAATGTATGAACTTTCATTTTCTCAGAATTTCGAAGGACCAAAGCTACTAAACTGCACATTAGGAATTGTGCTAGGAGCTTGGGTTTTCAATACCCTTAATGGAATGCATGATAACCTGCTCTATGAAATTTTACTCGTCTTGTTGGTTTCTGTATGGATTCTTACAGTTTTTATCGATATCTACTACTTTAACAAGAAAAATAACACAGGAAGAACAATTGACTTTTCTGGATATCGATATATGAAGGATATAACGTGGGTAAATTGCAAATCAAACAACTAAAAGCTAAAATGATTATAAGTAGGAACGGATGCTGCAATTACAATCGTTGTGATTGGTGGCATAAAAATTTGTGTGTATACATTACAAACATCCTTATAAATTCCAGTTCCAAGTTGATGTGGACATTGTCGCATTTATTATTTCAATATTGCTATATTCGCAATGGAGAACAGCCCCGAGTATCGTTTATCCGGATGAAATACCTTTAGCTCACCCAATGTTGCCAGATCGAGTCCATCACGTTTTGTTCCAAGTTCTCGCAGTTGTCACCAACGAATTTGACTGGGAATTTGACTCATTTCAAGTTGATCCTGAGTTGAGCTCGGAAACGCAAAATTTGGAATTTGCTGCCGAAGGGGTTCTTGTCTTATTTGTTTTGATGACCACTTTAAGATTCCACAGTAATTTCATGATTTTGTTCACGTACATCAGTATAATGCAAACAACTGATTGGACACCACCAATGATTCCAGCGGAACAAAGACATGATAGAAGGCATTACCGAAGGGATTTGCCATTTCACTGGGCAGATAATCCGGATGCGGATATTGGTGATATTCAAATTGTGGGTGTAGCTGAAGTAGTTGGGAATTAATGCAAAAAAATAGTACGACCAAGAGAAATTAGTCGAAAAGTAACAAAGAAATGGGTACATAGAGCTTGCAATGCAAATAAAACACACCATATTTTCGCACCTTGGTAAATGCATTTGCAATTGTATTGTGTAAGAAGAAAAAATCAACCCATTTTATTTTACAACTCGTCGATAATTCTACTGACACCAATCATTCATTCAATCCAATCGCATGAGTCAAGTAAAACCTGCACAACAGCTTCCATACCTACTTTGTCGGCTTCATTAAAAGCAGACACAGCTTCATCGTCTATATCCAACACTCCAAGGACTTTTCCCTACATGCAAACATATATGTACATATAATATTATGTATCTATCATATCAGAACATCAATTAAAATTGTTTTTGTAATTGTAAATAGCAATGTTAGTAGATTTTTAAGGTACTCACACTTGAAATGCTGACAATAGGAACCACAATCTCACTTAATGAGGATGAATCACACGCAATATGCCCTGGGAACTCGTGCACGTTAGTAACAACTTGGGTTTGTCCAGTTGAAGCCGCTGCCCCACATACCCCACGACCGAATTTGATTTCGGTACATGCCACCTTTTGTAAAGGGCCACCAAGGGTTATCATATCATAGATGAAAACTTTAAATTATGAAATGAAATGCTGAGCACACCTTTCCTTGAAATGGACCCAATCGTAGTAAGCTGGGATTGTCTTTTGCAGTTAAGTAAAATCCAGCCCAGTTCACTGGCTTTGTTTTAAACACATTTAAGGAGTTGAGTGCGTGATATATCAAGGAGGATGCGTTGGCAAGATTTGTAATCTTAAGTAACATGTTTAGAAACATCAGATTAGATTTTATAACTGTTAGATAGTTTTTTATCTGATAGAACTTTTGCATATCGCATATGCCCACAGCCCAGCAGCACATTATGCAAATTTAACATGACATGAATGTAATAGGCAGCCGAAACAATGGAATACAATCTCACCAAGTCACGCTGTCCAGAAACCAATGCTTTTAGAGTTTTTACGAGTTCTTGATAAAACTCTTCTTTTGGAAGATTTGGATGGAAGGTAAAAGTATACATTTTAAATTGATAGGTAAATCAGAAATCTTTGTTTCCTGAACAAAATGCGTATTATGCACACTTGATCCAAAAGCCCTAACGAACGAATGGTGAATGATATTATGATTTACGAAGTTGGAGCTGCATAAATGAATGGAAGTGAGGAATTGATTTCAGTCTTGTACACATATTGACATACATACTTAATTATACTTTCTACGCAAACAAACATCTAACCTGCATCTGCATACAATACATAGAGAAGTACGAAGAATTAAGATTTCTGATAATTGGAGTCAATACTCAATGTTGCTTCTGGATCTACAAAGAAGATGCTGAAACAGAACCCCAATAATATCTACTTCACCTTCAATGTTCAATCTACGGTATAATTACTTCATGCAAAGAAGCCATGAAGACTCTTCATTTCTTCAGCAGTTCCAGTTCATACATAATTCCAGAGGTCCACCAGACCCAATTCAATTTGCATAATATTCCTACTTTCTATCACATCACTATCAAAATTCTCTCAGTCATGATAATCATATACTTGTTCTTTTTACGGACAATCCACATAGTCAACTCATGAAAGTGCATGAAATGATATTTGAGAAAAGGAGATCTCCTTTTCATATGATACAGAAGTTCTGTAACAGAACACTATGTACAGCTTACTGGCATAGATGAAATTAGGTATATACCAAACCGGGGAGAAATTGAACACATCCCATCATATGCATAAGCTTTGAGATAATAAACACGAGAGATGTGATATTTATCCTTATCTTTCATACCAGTAAAGTAATCGTCTTACCTTTCGCATTCAATTTGATTGATAACTGCTGAATATCTTTGTTCGTTCCATTCATCCAGGTTGTTATTAGGTAAGTCGGTGAAACGTGTAAAGTGAAACAATTAAAGGGAAATGTCGAATATTTCGTCTTATATTGAATATTGGTTCTTGATAAGTATCAGCAGCAATAAACAAAGCGATGGCACCTCAAAAGAATGTTGCGACTAAAGAAGTTTCCCCCTCAGCTCCTGGTGGAGGTCAACCTCAAGGAAATGTCATTAATTTAATGGCCTTAGCACCTCATCAACTGGCTCAATTAAAGCAACAAGTTGAGCAAGAGTTAAACTTTTATCAGGATGCAATTATTCAGCTTAAAGAAGTCCAGTTGAAGATGCAGGAATCTAACAATTGTCTGAAAAGCTTGGATCCTGAGAAGAAGGAAATGCTAGTTCCAGTTACAGGCTCTGTATGTTATTCAGTTATTCTGTCTGAAATACAACTGCCAAGTTAATGATTATAATGCAAAGTTCCTAAATTTTTTAATTTCAATTGCAGATGTTCGTCAAAGGAGAGTTGGAAGAGGCAGATAAAGTTTGGATTGATGTTGGCACCGGATATTATGTAGAAAAGGTAATGAGAACAGAAGATGTAATCTCTTCCATACAGATTTTCATTAGGGAAACTTATATTTGATGATAAATATCATGTTTTTTTCTTCCATAGACCATTGAGGAGGCACAAGATTACTTCAAGCGTAAAGTAGAATTTCTAACAGGTCAAATTGAAAAGGTGCAGAGTGTGGGACGAGAAAAATCAACAGTTCGTCAAGGTAAGCATAACTAATCAGTCATAATTTGAAATGATTTGGAAACCCATTCAAAGTCCACAGTTGTTATTTAATTTTACCTTGTGTTTCAGCTATAACTGAAGTTCTAGAAACGAAAATGATACAAATGCAAATGGCACAAGCACAACAACGAAAAGCTGTGAAATCATAAAAAAATAACAGATTTCAATTAGGAATAACCAATTTAAGTTTATTGATTTTAACCAATTCAAACCAAGCGATTTTCCTGTATTATAATTGTAATCAAGTAATCATCACTTTTCTTTGTAACATATATTAACTTGGCTTATTAAGTAATATTGTACATGATATGATATTGTTACTGATCCTCGAATGCATGACCTAATAATTATAATTTTCCATGATACGATACGATTTCATTGTTTTATACGCATTAGATTTTGTCGGAGAATACTCTTGAATTGAATGATTATTGCTACAGATTAAAAACAAATTTGTAATTCAAAATATAATGATTGATTTGAAACTTTATTCTTGCATATTTACACGCTATCATAAAGCATACTCAATACTCAACAATAGGTTGCTTTTACATTGAACGCATTGTTAGGGCAGAACACCCCAAGCGGCTTAAATGCATTGCGGGAGTTCTTATGGACATGTTTATCTAGCCAGAAAAGTTTGTCTTTTGTTGTACGAAAAAGTAAGTTCACATCTCTTTTTGACAAGACAAGTAAAGGAAGGATATTCATGTTTTTGCTCGTAAACTTTGGTAGGTTCGTTTGTTTTTTAAAGTTTTCAGTTAGTCACTTCGTTTGAGACACTTCAATTGTAACTAAAGGTTGATTGAGGTGGTTATCTGTGTTGTATTAAATTAACCAATGACCAAAGGCGTCATGAAACTGCCAGAGTCCGAGAGCTTATTGTCAGTTCCTGGAAGTTCGGATCCAGGGAAGAAAATAGATCGGGAATCGAATGCTGATGGAGTAGTTGTCGATGAAAAGTTTGACGCTCGAAAGCTTCCTCGTCAGTTTGCAATGCAGTATGCCCACTCGTACTCGGTGAGATTATGGGCCATGAGACCAAAGTTGGAGGAGCTGATCAAAGAGGAATGGCCGGATGTGGAGCTCAAGAAAATTGCGGAGCTGTGCGAATTTTCACAAGGTCATGGTGCTGTGGTGGACTCTGGAAATCAAAAAGGTGGTGGTTCTAGCAAGAAGGGGGCGAGGACTTCAGATGACCATGGACAACATATCGCATTTCGTGAAGATATTACCGTGGGTAAGCAAGTCGGGGTCAATTACATTTATTTTGAAGGTTTTAGTAAAAAGCACAAAGTATGTTGATTGATTTATTATGTTACAGCAATTATTGGAACCATTTTTAAATACCAACCAGAGAAACCATCTATTCTTCAAGAATTGGCTGAAGAAAAACTCATGGTTCCCATTGTACCCAAGACCAAATTTATCAGCGATCAAGATACCATTCAATTAGAAGATGAGTCCACACGGGTTCAGTTGCTTTCTACAACTGGTTGCGGATTTACGATTGGAACTTTGGTAAACGGAGTCATTTGCGCTGTGAAAGGAAAACCTAATGTCAGTGGAAAGTTTGAAGTCACGGATGTGATTTACCCAACTCCTATTCCAAAGCCAGTCCTAGAACAAAAATTGGATTATGAAATGGTATGTGTACATAATGTACAGTACATACATTGTGTACCAGTATAGTACTATAAAAAATTAAAGGGTCTTTCAATTTCAATAATGTTTCGTGTATTGGATTTTCCTAGATTTTTGTTTCCGGATTGGAGCTTGACAGTGATGAAAATTCGCACCTTAGAATTGACATGCTGTTTGACTACTTGGAAGGACTAAGCGGATGTCCATCAGAAGTAGAAAGTACCTTGAAGAAACGTAGTAAAGTATTCTTCGTTGGCGATACATTCGCTAAATCTAAGACGGTGGATGATTCCAAGAGTGAAAGTAGTAGAACAGAGATCGCCTTAAAGTTGGATGGACTCCTTGATCAGATATCTGTAAGGGTTTCTTTAATTGGTTTACTTAAATAACCTTTACCTTTTGGTTAGTAAGAATTGACCTCATTTTAAAACTTATAAAAAATTATTTCAGCAAACGATGGATGTGTTCATTTTGCCGGGTGAAAATGACCCATCGGAACCGATGCTTCCTCAAGTTCCTCTTCATCGTTGTGTCTTCCCTCAGTCATCCCGGCGACCTACATTTAGAGCCCTTCCCAATCCAGGTCGAGTCGAAATACCAATGAATGGAACTAAAGGCAGCAATAAATTGGATATTATTTTATCAAGCGGACAGAATGTGAAAGATGCTCTGAGGAACACTGAAACGACTAGCCCATTAGAAATGTCGCAGAAATTGTTGCGTTGGGGTCATCTTTGTCCTACAGCACCTGATACAATACCGCTTCATCCAGGTGTCCCTGAAGACGTTTTTGTGATTAAAAATATGCCACATATTTTTGCAGTCGGTAATCAAACCACCTTTGATAGTATGGATTGGAAAAACACCAAGATATTTACTATTCCCAAGTTTTCAGAAACTGGTTTGGCTGTTTTGCTAAACAGTGAATTGGAAGTTATGCCATTACGATTTCAAGTTTTGTGAACTTTACGAAATGACGTTAGAAAATTGAAAAACGAGGTGTAAAAGTACTGATAACACGTAAAGAATACTGTAGTGAACGTAAAATGGCTATGATATGTTTTGAAGTAAGATACTACTACTACTATATTGAATGTACTTGTTTGATTAAACAAATGTGCAAGGTATTGTATTTACTAAAACTTTTGCGTATAAATACGTATTCATAACTTTGTAAACGGTGTGTGTCGTCTGTTGTTGAAAATGAACCTTTGTTTTTATTCATACACTGGTTCTGTACATTTGCTGCGAGCTGCAGTATTAATACAATGAATTGAATTATTTCTTTATTTATGCCGAAGTAATGAACCAAATTCGAGGAACAGGAAATTCATTATGTGCGTAGTATTCAACACAATTATTATTTTGCATTATTCATTTACTATGTCATTCTACCATAGTTCACAATGCCCCAGTAATCGTTTATAGCTCCAAAAGTGAGAACATAAATGACTTGATTTCAATACATTACGATTTTCATAACGCATTTATGGTACCTCAACAGTTCTGAGAAGTCTCTTTAGAGTTTAATGTTAAGTATTTAGTTTGGATTCAATTATTTCAGCTTCATTTCTCGTCTACTTGCAATACAAGTCTAAGTCTATCATGCTGCCAGTATCAACAGGGCAGACACCAAAACTTATAAAGCATTTTTATGTTAGGTTGTCAATCGACATTCTCGCCGCCACCCCATTTCAGAAGACCTAACTCAGTTTACTCCAAGCGCTCGAACATGAAAAATGATCTAAATTAAAAGCACAAAATCCATTAGTTATCCAACTTCATTTCTAAACAAGTGCCAACTAGCTTGGAAAAAATCTTCCAAATGGTTCTACACAAAATATACTCCAGATTCACACACGTCCAACACCCCCACCCCATCAAGTACAAGCTTTGATTTAGACCATTTTAAATGTCACATTATCCACCTCCTCAACAAAGTACTAACTATATTATAAAATATAACTTTCTGGTATAATCGAATAATCACGGTGAGTGAAACAGCAACTTTTCTATCATTGTCTCGCTTGAAATTTGGGGACGAACGGAGATAGAAAGTAAAGTGCTTGTAAAACGTCAATCTTTTGATTTTACAAACCACAGAAACTTTTACTTTGCAGTTGACTACAATTTCACATTTTTAAGTGTTTCAATTTCATTCCATTATAACATGTCCTTCGCTCATCTTATTTCAGTTTGAACATTTTGGTCGCTACCTCAGACTTGTAGAATTCCTTGAAGAATTTGTAAAGAGCTTTCCTCGATAAGTAGACGAGCAGGATACAAATATTCAGGAAGAAGAAGCCTATTAGGCTTGTTAGTTTTCTCTTTACAGTGAGGGGTGTTGGATTCAGCACTGACTCCCGACGCACAGGAAGAATATCCTATTTCCTTGCTAATGCACTGTCTGCAAGCTGACAAAAAATGAGACTTTTACTGTGTACTGGTGTAACATAACGATGAGTCGTAATGGAAAAACTTTTCCTTTTTATTTTTTGCTTTTGTCCTTCTTCCCTTCTTGACTACGCATGGAGTAGAAAAACCGTAAGTCATACGAGTGCATATAACGGTGTTTCATTTATATCTCTACCTTGACTTTCGTCAAACTGAGAAAGATCACGTTACCAGAAAAAATGATGAATGCATATTGCACAAAATGTCATATTATACATATCCTATTTGTATTGACTATACATATACACTATACATACTAGTTCGTCTAGTTGGATTTCTATTCATGTTGGAGTTAGAATGCACCGTCTCCTCGTTTCTTTTTCACTGGTTTCCAATAAAGCTTTCTCTTTGAAAGAGAAAGCTTCTGCTTGGGTAATGCTAAGTATGGTTGCATCTTATTGCATATTGCAGTAATACAATGAAATGAATGTGCACACAAAGGGAGAGTGAAAAGCACATGCATATTACATACGCATTATTACATCAAAAAAGTAGAAAATCTGGTTTTCCTGAAACTTTGTGATGTTCATCCTCGTCTGTGTATTCATTCACCGTACAAATTCATGCATACAAATAATTTCGGTCTGGTCTGAACAGAAGAACGAAGTATGCATAATATACATTTGTAGATTGTATTGTTTGCTTTATGAAAATAGGTATGTATGTAATATTTCTGGAATTTGGTTTCGTGTACTGTTCCTGGCATTCGTATCTTCCCTGTTGGCAACGGCATTGCATTTCCCATTTGCTTTCCCAATTCATATGATCGTTCCGTAACATCCACTGTGACTTATTGCAATAATAATGCACGTGTAGAGTAAATGTAGAGGAGACAAGTATAAAAATGCTCGGTGTATCATACAGAGAAGGGGGAAATGTGTCTGATTTATGGCAGGACCATACACCACGGTTTGCTAGTTTTTATATGAGTTTTTCTGGAAAATGTACACCATAAATGCATTTTTTTTTCTGCTCGCACAGAGAAAATTGTGTGAATATCAGAAGCTTCACTACGCACACTTTCCGCTTTTATTCTAAAATCCATTATTATTACCAAGTTCTTTTGAGATTTCCATTGCCACTGCATTCTTATATCCTGTCGGCCGGCGAGAGGATGAAATATACTTTAAGCTTTGTAATGGAGGGGGATGACAAGAAAAAAAATAACATGTGTATATTATAATGTACGAATAATGCAATTTTTCCTAGCTCACTTTGTTGAGTTGAGCAAATATAAAAGTTTACTCTCTATAGAGTCCAGTAATTCCTTTTGATATCACCCATTTTTCTTGGTTTTTGACTGTCAATGGATGCATTTTCCCAACTGGATGGGTTTTATATTCCTTCAATGTGAACGTGATGGAACCGTAAAAAATCAGGTTTTGTAGTCCCATATCATATCCCCAATTCTCTTGATATGTAGCGAGTGTGCTTGCGTGGAAAGTAATTCGATTCACATGTCGTATGATTTACAAGAGCTCGGGTGAAACAATGCTCAAAAATGCTATCTCGATTCCAAAAACTTGAAAATGAAAACTTGCATCATGTGAAAGTAAAAAAGACACACTAGTTTGGAACGGCTATTGTTACTATTTCATTCATTGTTCATGTTAGAGCTAAAGTATTATTCAATTTATTCAAATATAAATTTAAAATTGAACATGACCAGACACTCTGAACCAGACTTGAAATTTATGCTAAACATGAAACAACATATTATACCACAAAAAGATAATGGCACTTCTGTGGAATCATTAAAATCCCATCACTTGAGTCAGCTCCCGACGGAGCAAAAAAAGATTTGCCTTACGTTTGACCACAACACAATAAAAATAATCGTAGAAAAATGACCAAGTGATTTCCCTTCCATTTTTCATTCGCTATTCCATATTATTATTACTATACTTATTGTATTGTACTGTTATAACAAAGGATTCAGGCTGGACAGAAAAAGTTTTACCCCTCTCGTTTCTTTTCACTCCATATATATAACGATTTACGCACAATCTGATTCAAAGTTGCATGTCGAATATTTTCCAACTGCATTCGCTCATATACTACCAACCAACCAACGTCCATTTCCATCTTTGGATGTCATAGCCCAAGGGATATTAAAGTGGAGTGAAAAGAAGGAAAAAGTTCAAAAGGAGTAATGTAAAATCACTTTTTTTGTTTTTAACCCCTTTCTCTCTACACACTCTCTCCTTTCTTTCATAATCAACGTGAAAGGAAACATAACTAGAAGGTCGCGGAAAAGCCCTTTTGTGTTCTTGCTGACCACATAAGAAATTCAGAAGGGAGAAAAGAGAGAAAGGAATATTATTCGATTTTGGAGAGGATCGCAACCTCTAAGCGCCTCACTCTCTTTTCAAGCATCCATTCACTGACCGTAATCTACCCTATTTGAGGGAAAGGAGAAATGTGATCTATGCTCATGGTAGCAGAGGAGAGAAACGGCTACCTTGTTGCCAGGAAAAGGGTTGAAAATTGGACACTGGCCAGGAAAGCAAAATCTCCGAAACGTTAAGGAAAACACGTTCGATTTTTTTCTACTAGGATTTACCCTTTATAGTGACGTAGGCTGACAACCATAACCATATTGGGCTCTTACAGGAGAA
Source organism: Orchesella bifasciata (assembly GCA_034697805.1). Lineage (NCBI taxonomy): Eukaryota > Metazoa > Arthropoda > Collembola > Entomobryomorpha > Orchesellidae > Orchesella > Orchesella bifasciata. Next base: position 4,918 of record JAQGAP010000468.1, on the reverse strand, counting down.
CCACAAAATAGAGATGGTCTTATAATAATGAACCTTATGAAAGAAAAATGATGCTCTTTTCTTCCTTACACACTTTCACTTGGCGACAAGGACAATAAGTGACACTGACGCAATACGTGCTAGATGTAAGGCATAAGATAGGCAGAAGAAAAAGAGTTGGGGTCTAATGCAATGGAAAAAATTATGCTTGCTTCAGAAACAGCCCTTGTTTCCAACCTGAAGCTGTAGTTGGTTGATAATGATAGTGAGCTCATTGCACTTTCCCCTTCCTCCTCAATATGTTCTAAGAATTCGAGAAAAAATCATGCATCATGCATCACTGGTTTAGCATCCTTGAGAGAACGACATTGACGAGGAAAAAAGATGCATACATAAGCAAACAGGGAAAAGGAAAAATGCATTTTTGTAGATAAATGCATGCGATGGTATTATTCTTATGGCTCTCGCAAAGGATCAATTCAACTCTTATAAAGCACGAAAAAAAGTTGAAGAGGAAAAATATGATAGGATTTTTTTAACCACGAGTCAGAACCAGCTAGAATCTCATATTTTAAGAAGACCTCGGAGCTTGGATATGTTGTTGCATTATAACTTGAGCCTGCTTTTATTGAAAGAATTTTACATCATAAGTGCTTGAACTCAGTTTGTGTGGAAAACAAACAGAGTTTGAAATTTCTCGTATATGAATGTATATATGAACACATAATAATTTTTCGACGGGGAAAGAAAACCGATAATGCACGCTAGCTCCACTGGCAATATTCAGCGAGATAAAAAATCCGGTGTTTATGAGGTTATGTTATTATTACTCCCATATCTCCTGGCATTTTTATTTGCACTCTTCTTATGTAAACTTGGATACGTGCACGGCTGATGGTATGGTCGAGTAAAGAAATGGAAAGTGCTTTCTGGGGGTATGTTGATGGTGAATATGCTGAAACGGAGTCTAATAATATGGAAACCTCGCCTTTTAAAAAAGAGTCGATAATTTGACATGATAACGATAACTGTGTACACTATTCTCATACGTTATGTTATAACGAGTAAGATAAAACTCAATTTATGACAATGATCGGATAGCTGCAACTAACTTCTATTTAGGTAGTATGTGGGAGGGATCGTATATATTCTGGTTAAATTGCAATATGAAATTGTAAATTTTGAGTGTGTGCAAGTAGATTGTGTATAATATCGCACTTTACTTGACTCCATACATGCCACACAATTTCCGTGTGCATAATTTCTCATAAACTTACCAAGGTTCGTAATCGTAATGTTCATCATAGTCATGTTATGTAGTATGCAACCAACCCCAAGCCAAGTTCAAACTTTCATTCATTCATTTTTTGTGCTTAACGATGTACGAGGTATGGATCGAATGGAAAGCTAACTAGAACTTAAACCCCCTTGTTTGTACTTTTCTGTTGAAAGAAAAGCCTGGGCGGAAGTAGAATGAGTAAAAGTACACAGAGCTCGAGTTTGTAAAAACAGGGGATGGAGAAAAAATAATAACAAAATCCTTTCATTTCATCATCATCATATCAATATACTTATATAATGAGGGACTGGGTGTACTCGCTATTTTTTCTGTTTTTAGAACGAGTAATGCGCTACAGGGTTATAACGAGAATATAATGCTCCATTAGCTCATTCCATCCAACGCACCGTAGGCAACGTGCAAACAAATGAAAAATTGTGAGGGCGAGTGGCTGCTTTCATTCCTGAAAAATGCAGAATGCAATGCTTATGTCATGATGTTGGCAGTGGAAGGTCGCTATATAATAATATGCACTTGACGCTGGTGCCCATTTTTGCTCTAACAAGCAAGAACCTTCCATTTTGATAGGGCCCAGACTGAAAAATAAGAATATTGAGTCAGAATTTTGATGGAGTCACTGTACAATTTCAAGAGATGTAACAAATAATTGTACAAGCGTTGCCTTTGCGTGTAGCAGAGTATAGAGACATTGGGATCTGAAAATGTGTTTTTATGGTGAAACGATTAATTTTTTGGGAAGATGATGATGATTCATCATTGTACTTATGTATCTCAAAAGTACTCATAGAAATTTTTCTCTAATAAATAGGCAAGTTGAAATGAGTACGTTTGAACTCGTAGCGTGTAGTATCAACTTAGTTACATATTTCTCCCTTCTGGTGAGGATCCATAATAAAGTGGATCGACAGACGATAGGAGGTAATAATAATAGGAGCAATCAATGAAAGGAAAAAAAATCGTAATATTTTGGTTTCCTTTGTGGCAATGATACAAAAGGAATAACAAGCGGAGAGCGTCCCCGACCTTCGGTAAAGGAATTGAAGCATTAAGGATAAAAGCAAATGTACACTTGTTACAAAGGGTATCATTGTATATAATATATAAGAATTTTTCGATCAAGACCTGTTTTCTTCCTGTGCTCCAATGATGAGATCTGCTAGGTTAGGAGAAGTAGAGGAAACAATAGAAAACCAAATATCAGTTCTCAACATGAAACTCCAATTCATTTTCATCCCTCCTTGGTTTCTGATTTCATGTTGCGAGACTCCTAATGATGCTGTTACACGAGAGGAAAAAACTGGAGCTTTTTATTCCACTTCGAGTGAGGAATAACTGAAAACATTGTTATTTTCTTTGGATTTTTTTTCTGATTTTTTTTCTTTGTTGGAAATTGTTGAAGTAGAAACTAGAGAAGAGACAATAGGAAAGTCTACATGAGTAATAAACATTGAAAAGTGTTCATGAAACATCGATTCGTTATTTTTACCAATCGTAATGGATATATGTTTCGTATACAATTTACCCGTCATATAATGTAATGATACCATATTTATCAATACCAATCGATGATTTTAGTGTCACTGTCGCCAATGACCAACCGCATACAGTTGGCCTGTTGCCATTTCCTTTTTGTGTATACGGCTTCTGATTACGATAAGAAACTGATGGGCTTCCTTTTTGTCGCAACTCTAAGACTATGCTCATGTGTATATGTGCTCACAATTCACCAAAATCTACCTGCAAGGGTACTTTATCTTTGGTACCTAACATCAGTATGGTTGAGTCACTTCATTCATCTTAACTTTCGTAATTACGTGAGAATTTGTTGAAAAATGTCACTGCGTAACCGGAGACATTTTTTCCACAGGATGCTAAAGAGACATTTGGAAGAGTTGGAATGTGGAAATAACACAAAATCATTGAGGTGCTGACAGATACCATTTATCTTCCTTAAGATGTGTGTTCAGTCAGAGTTCAGTTAGAATGGTTCTTATGTGTGCTTAACCTGAAATGACAAAATTGCTCAATGTTGACTTTGATTTTCCTCAACAGAAATGTGATATCGCACAACAGTGATGATAACCGAAGCGACGTAAAAATAGGTATTGTTGTATTCGCTGTATAACGGCCTTGATTTGTAAGCAACTACTTGCAGATCTTGTTAACCAAACCACTCCATATGAGAATAAAAAACTCGTAGCTATTTATGATAACTCGGAGCTCTTTTAGAAATACTGCTATTTTGTAAAAAGGCTTAAAATTTACAAACTTCTGAAGTCTGGAAGATAAGGCACAGAAATAATATAGCATCTTCCTTCTGTATTTCACATTTCCCCGTTTTCCATCTATACAACCTTTTGGATACAGTATTGACACGAAGGTAATCTCAAGTCGCTTGGGATTCCATTTTCTACACAATACAGTGCTCCATTATCAGTAAAAACGAATTTATTTTTCTATTCATCTGCATTTAAACCTATTTCATATGGAGTGCTCCTACTCGATATCAACTTTCTTCAATACGAACTATACATAGCATGTAATAATGGATCCACCCTCGAAACTCTATTATGTTCCCATTGCTGTCGCATCCACCGAAAATGTTTTGTTGGTGGTAGTAATGTATGTAAAATAAGATGCCTTCCTGATGTATTGAATGCAAGCAGAGTGCACACGCTTTTCCATCCAGTGTTCGTCAGCAGAACAGATAATCCAACGAATTTGAAAAAAAAACTTTACTTTTTTCATGAAGCTAAATTTTACTCCTGGTTAAGCGCTTTGTATGCAGATGCATGGCATTTAGATAGCTGAAATGTGATTTGGTATCACTTTTGTACAAGTCCTTTTACTTTCTGATGGATACACGAAAGCTTTGGATATCGTTGCTGGTCAAGTAATATTTTTTTAACTCAACGAACGCATTATCTTCTACTAAAAAGCAAGCTGTGGGATAAAATGGACAAAAAGCCCTGTCCACTGTGAGTCCAGAGTTTTGAAGTTGAGCGATGTATCCATGAATCTTGAGGAAATGCTTGGCTAGCTCAAGCTTTACCAACATTGAAGGGCATATTAATCTAGCTTCAATTTAGTCAGAGGAAGACTGCTGACTGTGAGTGCAAGTGACTTGATATCAGGTCTTTACAATCATGCTTTTAGCCGAACAGAAGTTACATCAACATGCAGAAAAAATTCTATACTCTGTTCGTTTCTTCACAATAAAAAATTGCTGGCAGTCAGAACAGCAAAAAAGAGTGATATTGTAACCAAGCTCTTCGTAACAGAAAGGAACTTTATCTTTTCTGGAAGACGTAGCTGAGATGAAAGACTCATTTTTAACCCCGATGCTGATGGTGGAATCACTTGAAGCACGGGGCAAAAGAAGGATTTTTTTATGAATGCATAATCCTCTGCTGCATGTTACTGGTACATTTTTAGTGCTGTGGCTCTCATCTGAACTTTTTTAAGATGCTTCCTATACTGCTGGATGCTCACTGATATCCCAGTACATATTATACAGGAGTTGAGTGTAAGGTTTCCGCTGGTATTGGTATTCTTTTTTTTGTTGTTGAAGATGGAGATGCCAGATGCACTTGCTCACTGTCTCGAATCAACCCTTGTCTCATGTTTGGGGTTTTTTGC